>PVKV010023514.1:0-33178 GCA_004027835.1 Alouatta palliata | reverse complement strand
GCCTCCTGGGTTCAAGCAATTCTCCTGCCCCAGCCTCCCGAGTAGCTGGGACTACAGGCACGTGCCACCATGCCCAGCTAATTTTTGTATTTTTAGTAGAGACGGGGTTTCACCATGTTGACCAGGATGGTCTCGATCTCTCGACCTCGTGATCCACCCGCCTCGGCCTCCCAAAGTGCTGGGATTACAGGCGTGAGCCACCGCGCCCGGCCGCAGCTGCCTTTTAAGAGTACTTAAAGCTCACTAGAAAAATTCCAGATATAGCATATAGTTTTTAAATAAAGCAACTTCTTTTCTTCTTGCCTCTGAAACTGGGACATCATGCCCTAGGTTTGTGTGCCAGGTCAATGGCATCAAAAGTAAAAATGTAAAGGTAAGTCCAGCCTAATGGAAATAAAACAAGATCAAAGCAGAACACTGCAGAGGCTCCATTTTTCCCGTAGCACTAAAATATGGGTGATTCTGTGTAAGCGATCTTTCCAGCTCTAATTGAACTACACAACCAAAAGTCTCAAAGAAAGCGGCTCTATTTAGGTTAGACTTAATTAACTGTCTTATTAAAAGAGCATGGGTTTTGGAGTTGATGTAAATGTGAATGCTATTTCTTCTTTATGTGTCCATGAACAAACACCCGATTTCTCTAAACTTCTATTTCCTCACAAAGAAAATAAACTATCCACCTTATGCACTGGTTGTAAGAATTAAATAAGCTAGTTTGTAAACAATCTGTACATAAAATGTAAATACTCTATGATGGCCAGTTGCTGTTTTGTGATGTCTTCTCTAGAGTTAAAACGTGCTGTCAAGTTGTAGACAATATAAAATAATGTGGCTAAAATATTATGCAACAGAGAATCTTTTTTTCAACAGCAAGTAGGCTACGGTACAACACAGAAAGCCCCCTACTGTCCTCTTGGTTGGAAAAACTCATAGTTTCTATGGTCTGAATATTTATGTTTCCTCAAAATTCATATATTGAATTTCTAACTCCCATGCTATTAAGAGGCAGGGCCTTTTGGACGGTGATTAGGTCACAAAGGTGGAGCCTTCATGAATAAAATTAGTGCCCTTATAAAAGAGACCTGAGAGATAACTACCCCTTTCCACATGTTAGGACACAACAAGAAGGTATCAGCTGCCAGTGTCTTGATCTTGGACTTCCTAGCCTCTGGAACTCTGGGAAATAAATATCTGTTGTTCATAAGCCAACTAGTTTATTTGTCACAGCAGCCCAAACTTACTAAGACAGCATCCTAAGAATACTGATTGCCTCATTTATTATTAAGCATAAGGGTTGATGATGACCTAGTATTAATGTTTTCAAAAACTAAGACCATCTCTCAGAAAGAAGAGATGATGGATTTGGGATATTTCCTACTATGAAGTTCTCCAACTTCTTTCCTTTTAATACTTCCCATAGTTGAGCTATAACAAAAGCATAAAATATTGACATGATCAATACAATAGACTAACTGATCACAGAAATAACAGGAGTGGGGGAGATGGAGAGAGTAGTGATAGTGACAGTGAATACACCGAATACAAAGCATGAGCTACAAGCTATTCGGTTGGTGCAAATGTAATGGCAAAAAAAAAACACAATTACTTTGGCATCAATTTAATCCTTAATGTATCATTTTAATCCTTCCACCAAGTCCTTAAGGATGAGGCCATTTCCCATACTGCACATTGGGGTTACATAGTGTGTCCAAGGTCATACAGCTGTGAGGAGGCAGAGCTGGGATTTGGACCCTAATTTGTCTGACTCCAAACTTGTGATTTCTACTACATCAAGGCCAAAGAAACAGCTATCCTGGGCAGTTTCACAGAAATACAACCAGCAGCCTCAACAGTGGATGTGAATAAACAAAATTTAAGTAAATGTAAGACAGGCAACTATTTTGTATGAGCTGCTTTTTTGTTGTTTTGTATTAAATGGTCCTTCTATTGCATGTTATATGATCCAACACTGTCTTCCCTGTTCTCCCTCCTGCCCTCTGTCACCTGACCACTGAGCAACTCAGCCCTGGCCCTCCCCATAGAGGAAATCCTCAGCACCCACAACCGGGAACATTGCTTTCTCTTTCCCCCCACACCCAGTCTGGTTGAGGTAGGTGGACTTGGCAGTCTTACTCCAAACCCTTTCCTTCCTAGCCTTTCCCATGTGACCACTCAATTCTGACCTACCGACCAACAGCTCAGGCAGAAGGGGAACTTCTCATAAAATGCAGAAAGATGGATGACAAATTTTCCAAAGAAAATTCTCAGTAGAAAAAGCAAAAAAGCCCCAAGAGAGCAAAGGATGTTTTCTCTTTATCAAAATCCTAAAACATTGATTAATGATATTTTAGGAGAGGCAGTCACTTTGTGACATCTGAAATACTGTTACGTATTTAGTGTGAACTGTGTAGAGACCTCATCTCCCTCCTGAGATGTATTTATTTCCCAACCTCCTTTCTGACAAAAGTAAGATTCACTTTCTAGAAAACCCTATCTCTTATCATTAGCTGATTTTAAAGTTACCCAGTGCTCATCTAGAGGAAATTTAATTGGTGAGAGGCGACCGAAAGACTCTTTAGACTCATAGAACAAAGCTTTTTCCAACAAGTGCTCGTAGTCACAATATCATGTTAAAAGAGGAAAAAGGAAAGAAAACAGTAATTTAGTGCTTTCAATAATTTCTAAAGATTCAATTCCAGAAATATTACACTTTTAGAGAAGACATTACAAATAACACTGTTTCCTCCCCAATAAGATCTTATATTTAAATCCCCACTTTTCATTTCCCAAAGTGCTTTCATAACCATTGTACGATTGTATGTTTGAAACCATAAAATAGGAGGGGAAATAATATTATCCCTGATTTAGATCAGAAAACAGAGACAAGAGGCACTATGTGATATTTCTAAATGCACATGATTGGTTATTGGGAGAGCTAAGCTGAATAATGTATTATAACTTCTGAAATTATTTTCTCTCTTATTATTCCCGTCGTTTGTATTTCCATGTTTGTAAAAGGGCACCATTCAGCATTTATTCAGCACATGTTTATTGAGCACCAATTATTTGACTCGTGAGAATTTAGGAAGAAGATGTATATTGATGAAGACATTTCTCCAGGCGCATGAAGCATACTTTCTAGTGAATGGAAAAAAAAAAAAAAAAAAAAGGGTAAAGGAAATAAACCAGAAAGAGAAAAAGGCAGTTCTAAGTGCTCTTACAAGGGTGACATGTGGACAAATGACTGGGGACTGTTTCTGTCTGGGTAGTCAAGGTACCAACATCCTCACGGATTGCTGGGATTGTTACTTCAAACCCTTCCTCCCTTATCAATCACATCCTGTGGGCTGTCACGTCATATCCTATCAGTATATTTATAACTCCTTGATGTCTTATATGTTCTCCTGTCCTCCAGTCCCATGATGGCTCCCCTGACCCCTTAGCCTCTGTCAGGTGGGCTTTTCAAAGCTTGCCCACCTGGGCTTTGTATCTTAAGTCTCTCCTTTCCAGTGCACCTTCTCCATTCCTACTCATCTTTGTATCAGATTGTATCTGTATTACATTAAGAGTAATGGCAAAACCCAAAATTACCTTTGCAACAACCTAAAAAAAAACCTCCTGTTGAATGCCATGGAAAGTGGGGGAGACTTTATCCCAGCATCCAGATTCTACCCAATCTAATCTAAACTTCTCTTCTAAACTCATTTTATTGACCAGGTGTGGTGACTCATACCTGTCATCCCAGCATTTCGGGAGGTGGGTGGATCATCTGACGTCAGGAGTTCACGACCAGGATGGCCAACATAGTGAAACCCTGTCTCTACTAAAAATACAAACATTAGGCAGGCATGGTGGCACGTTGCCTGTAATCCAGGCTACTCAGGAAGCTGAGACAGGATAATTGCTTGAACCCAGGAGGCAGAAGCTGCAGGGAGCCAAGATCATACCGCCACACTCCAGCCTGGGTGACAAAGTGAGACTCTGTCTCAAAAAAAAAAATTCATTTTATTCTCAGCAAATGAAACCATTCACTAATGTTACATTTGCACTTTTCTGCTTCTACATCATGTTCCTCTCCCTCCATTTAAAATCTCCACCCTCTCCTAGCTGATTTCTAAGGCATACCTCTTTTCTGGGGCTAGCTGCACAGATACCTCTTCCATGAATGAATGAATAAATGCACAAAGGAATGAAAGTGACTCTGGTATCTCCTCTGCTCTGCTCTTACCATCTACTTAGATATGCACCAATTGCCAGCGCTTTGTCTCTGATACAGCCTCTTTCTTCTCTAAGTGAGGGTAATTTTCACTATTCCACCAGCAAATGTGCTAGTTTGGTTCTGTGATGTCCCTTATGAATGTCAGTCAGCTTGTCAGCTATAGATCTCTGCTCTTCTGCCTTCCTGTCCCCCAAAGCAAAAACTATTGACCCCAAGATCATCTGCCAGCTGATGGCACCTCTCTCTAGGAATAGGCTCTGAGTTCAGACCTTTCCTAACAATGCTTTGGGGTTCCCATGAAACTCAATTAGATCTCTAAATTCATGTCTTTTCAGAGCCTCCTGTGGTACATTTATTTTCCTTGTAAGGTTCAGAAAAAAGGCTGTCAAGAGCACATGAATGAAGATAAAAGAGGAATGTGATACATAGTTTCTATAAAAAAAATCAATGGCTACTAAAAATATCCCACATGAAATACCCTGAATGAAGCATTTCTAGTCCCAGGGAGAAGCCTTTGGGGAGTTCACAGGGCTTTGGCTGTGAAGTCTCATGGGAACTGTTCCTAGAGTGGAAAAGTATTTTTCTTTCAGGCAATGACTTTGCTAAATCAGGCACCGAAGCTAACATTTAGGTGTTCTTCTCTCAGGTGGGTTCATACTAAGATCTTTATAATGCTGTATTCATATAGCCATTGATGTGGAAAGACTCAAGAGGAAACGTTTAGTGCCAAATGGCTCAAAATTTCATGCGGGTACTTCAGTGGTTATAGGAGGCTGCTGAGTATCACTGGATGCTGAGAACTCACAAGAATAAAACGAGAGAAACCTGTGGCAAACACATGGATTAAGGGAGACCTTATGATGTCAGCCAGATTCCTTTTCCAATTTTCTTTTCTTGTTCTTGAGATGGAGTCTCATTCTGTCACCAGATTGGAGTGCAGTGACACGATTGTGGCTCACTGCAACCTCTGCCTCCTGGGTTCAAGCACTTCTCCTGTCTCAGCCTCCCAAGTAGCTAGGATTACAGACACACGACACCACGCCCAGCTAATTTTTTGTATTTTCAGTAGAGGCAGGGTTTCACCATGCTGGCCAGGATTGTCTCGATCTCTTGACCTCGTGATCTGCCTGCTTCAGCCTTCCAAAGTACTAGGATTATAGGTGTGAGCCACAGCACCCAGCCTCCTCTTCTGATTTTCAAAGTGAGAAGAAGTTGTTGATTGGTGAAACTACAGATTTACCAGATCCTCGTTTCCATCTGTAAGAACTTCCATTTCGCTAATTAATGCTTGCTCTGAGTCTGCACAGTGGCTATTTCAAAACCAGTCTGCTCTCATGAAACCATCTCCCCAGCTCACCTATCCCCACCACTCTCAGAACTCATCTTCCACTTCACTGGGAAAATTGGAGCTATTAGGCTAGAATCTCCTCACCTGCATCCATTTTGACCCTTGTCTTCCTGTTTTTGTTAGAGGAGTTGCCCTTTTCTCTAAGGTTCACATCTCCATCTCCTGTCTTCCAGGTATCACCCCTCCTTTGTAGAATGGTCCTTGATCAAGTATCTTTAAACTCCTTCCTCTACAGCTTCTTCCATCAACATGGGGGAAAAAACCCTCAGGTCTCATACATGTTGAAAAACTAAATAAATTATGACCTCTTTGGTTGTCTCTCTTCACAACCAGCCTTCTTAAAAGAGCCATCTATACTCACCATTTTCTCCTTTCAGCCATTCCTCATCTCACTGAAGTCTGCTTTTCCCCCTTTATTCTATTGAAACTGCTGATGCTAACATTTACCCTAGGTCTGATATGTTTTGTCCGGTACATTCTCTTTGAACAACCTTACATGATCTCATTGCTTCAGTTGTCACCCACTGCGATGGCACAGAGGCCAGAACATCTCCAATGCAGACCTCCCTTCTAGGCTCCAGACTTGTGTACCCACCTACTTTCTGGAAACAGATGTGCCACTATCCCATGTACAAAACTAAACTTGGCAACCCCTCTCACTCCAATTCCGAATTAAAATGGGTATTTTGTCACTCCTCTCATTAAATGGCACTGCACTTGCCCTTACTGCCCAAGCAATAGAACTAGGAATCACCTTTGCCTTCTTTCTTCCTCTTTCACTAAGTCCACTGCCATAGACTATCACCAAGGCTTGTTGAGTCGGCTCCTGAGTTTACGTAGAATTTATCCAAGTAACACAGTATACTATCCCAAGCAGGACCTGCTTCAGGGCTCCATAATCAAATACATTGATATTTCCACAAGATAATATGAGAAAATACACAATAAGCGGGGTACGTAAGGATCCATAAAGCAGACCTGCGCAACAAGAAATGCTAAGGAAAGTTCTTCAGTCGGAAAGCAAAAGATAAGAGATGGAATTATGAATCTTCACTGAAAAATGAAACGCATCAGAGGTTTCAAACATCTTATAAAATAGAAAAGATCATTTTCCTGTTCATTTTTTAAAAACACGTACTATTCTTTAAAGAAAGATGATAATACCATGTTGTTGCTTTTATAGCACATATTCAATACATGTAATAACAGCAGCATAAATGCATGGCAAAATGGATAGGGCTTACAATTTCAAGGTTTATGTATTTTATGGGAATTGGTACAGTATTAACTCTGAGTTGACTACGAAAAACTGAGAATTTTATTTTAATCCCTAGAGCAGTAACACACAATATAATGCAAATAAGAACAGTTTAAAAACGAGTGGATAAATTCAAATTACATTTGATAATAAGAATAGCAAATACTTATTGAGTGTTTTCTATATGCCATTATCTCATTCTAGCTTCAAAAAATCCTATGAAGTAGAAATTATTAGTTTTCCCATTTTACAAATGAGTAAAATAAGACTCTGAGAAATAAAGTAACTTTCCCAAATGTGTAACAGGATCAGTCTCAGAACTGTCAGATCATGGTATACGCCCTCTTTTTAAAATTGACTGATAACATGTATTTATAGTATACAGCACAAGGTTTCAAAACATAAGTATATGCTTTTTTATAAAATAAATAAAATTTTCAAGCAGGCACGGTGGCTCATACCTGTAATCCCAGCATTTTAGGAGGCCGAGGTGAGCAGATCACCTGAGGTCAAGCATTCAAGACCAGCCGAAACAACATGGTGAAACCCTGCCTCTACTAAAAATACAAAACTTAGCTGGGCATGGTGGTGCATGCCTGTAATCCCAGCTACTCAGGAGGCTGAGGCAGGAGAATCACTTGAACCCAGGAAACAGAGGCTGGAGTGAGCCAAGATCGTGCCACTGCACTCCAGCTTGGGTGACAGAGCAAGACTCCATCTCAAAAAAGTCAATGAATCAATCAACCAAATTTCCCATTTTTTTAATAATGATAATAGACATGTGAAAAAAAAAACAAATAGAAAGTTAGACATCTTCCTTCCACCAAATTCCAGTCCTATTCCCCAAAAGTAGCTTTTTTCAATGGTTTATCTTACTATATCAGGAAAAGAAAAAGTTATGCAAATACTAATACATAGATATTTTAAACAGAAAAAAAAATCAACCATATCTCTCTAGATCATTTTTTCACCTAGTAGTTCTTGAAATCTTTCCATATACATATAAAAAACTACTTCATTCTTTTTAGTGGCTGCATTCTATCCCAATGTATGGATGTAACAAAATATATCACACAAGGTCACTATTAATAGAAAATTGTTTCCAGTTATTGTTATTGTTGTCATACAATATAGCAATTAACATATTGTATAATACACCAATGAACACATTTGTACATTACAAATATATATGGACAATGAACCCATAACAGTGCAATTGCTACATCAAAGTTTGTACCCTTTTATATTTTGAAAGCTATTGCTAAATCAGCATTCATTGACTTCATCGACTCTATTTTCAAAATCAGGTAAGATTATGCAGAGTCTGTGATCTGAATTCAACCTTCCTTTCAGTAACATTGCCTCTGGTACATTTTGACTTACAAAGAGGATTGTTTTTTTAAGTGTGGTCAAAGCTATCGATCTTTTCCTTTTTTGTTTACTGTGTTTTTGCAGACAACATTGTTCTCCATCCTAATAAAAAATAAATATTCACCTGTATTTTCTTATAATATTTTTATGGTTTTGGCTTTTACAACGACCTGTAAACCACACTTGTGTGTTTAATCGAAGTTTCACATGAGTCACTACAGTTTGTTGCAGAGTCAGTTTTCTCAAATACACACTTTGACAATGTATGTATTCCATTTCTGTTTGTTTTCTTTATATTAATGATAATTAGCATTAATATTAGTAATTCATATTAGTGATTCATAATTAGTATTAATATTAGCAATTAGTATTAATATCAATCATTTGATGTAGGGTTCTGATTCCATGGGTTTTCTATAAGGGGAAGGACAAGAGAGAAAGGACAACAGACCAATGACAAACAAGGTACCACTTCCTTAATAGCAGAACAAGCAATTTATGCACAAAATGCAGAGCTTTTCTGGTGAGCCCTGAGGCAGGTGGCTTAACTAGAGACCTGAACAAGGCTTTCTACTTCTTCCCTTCCTCTCAAATAGCAAAACTGCAGATTGAGTCTGTTTACCCAGCCCACAATGGATAAGGACCTATCTGACCCTGCCATAAACCACCAAGCCCTGTGCTCTGACGTCTTTGATGTGGGAAGTGGAGCAAAGATGCCAGCCTTTAAGACCCAATAGCCTCTCACTTTAATTAATGTAGGGCTGTTGCACCCCAATGTATGTAAGATATTGAAGTACTACCATTTTGGTTGCCATTTGTGTCTACTTCATCACTGATAAGCAGCCCACTTAGCCCATGAAAATTTTTAGTGCATTGGTAGCAATGCCCCTCAGGACAGCAGGCCCAGAGGATGTAGTGGAAGTAACAGCTGCCCCAAGCAGAAGACCTTGTCCTCAGTAGGAAATAGCAGGAGCAGAAGCAGTGTAGTGTGAGGTCCTGGATGCACTGCATTGTCTGGCAAGGGTCACAGGAATGTACAGCCTGAAAAGAGACCATATTCCCTGGAAAGAGACTGCTGTATGTGTGAAGATGGAAACAGAGGAAGACAGAGGTGCATCCCAGAAGCAGTAATGATCGAAAGTATTTGCAGCTGTGTCCAGCAGACATCACGGGGAAGCCCTCCAGAACTGTTCAGAACCCTGCTGAGAACACCCAGAATTATTGAAGAGAACAGGGACTTTGCAAGGCTGTTTTGCATAAGCAGCTGAAAATAACAGTTACTAAAATTTGCCATTAAACCTACTCATGTGACCCTGCTAATAGGACTCAGCTACCATAAAGGCTTCTAGTTAGATATGTTTAACATAAATATTTTGCTTTTCAAAATATGTATTAAAAGCCTGTGGGGAAATGTCCAAAGATATATCATTTTGGGAAATTCTGCTATGGAGCTTGACTTTCAGCTATGGTATTTCAAGTCCGGATCACTTTTGTTTACACACCAGGGCTCCAATATGAGCAATTGCTCTGAAGACTATTGGGTGACATGATACATGTGGATATGTCTGATTCCTGCCCATGAATGCATTGTCCCTAAATGACACTTCTTTTAGACGTCTTTATTTCCAGGAGGTACCTAGGAGACACACAGCAGGTACACTATAGGCCCAGACAAATTTCAATTCTATATTAAACCCTTCTTAGGCCCAAAATGGGATTCCTGATATACTGACAAGAACTAGGCAATTGGCTAGGACTCTTTTTTATTATTGGTTCCAGGAAGTCCAGAGCCATATCTACAGCTCAAATACAGTATTTATGCTGTCTTTTATGGTTCAAAGTTGTTTTCTCTTTTATTAATGTAATGATGGCTTTCCTTTTTTTATTCACATTTTATTGGTGTTATTTTCCTGTTTCCTTGCATAATCTATCTCTGCTTTATGATATGCATTTTTGTTGCAGTTCTACCAAAACCTTTGTGGACCAAGTGTGTAGGGGGCCTCAAGACCAGAAAACTTCCTGCAGTCTATTCATTGCATTTGTTTATTTCTTTATTTCAAATAGATTTAGTTCCTTTTCACCTCTAAAGGACTTTAAGTTAATGAAACTTATTGTTAGAAATACCAACTTCTACACGCAATCAGAAATGATTCAACAGGCAAAGTGAATTGATAAAGAAATGTATAACACAGTGTTGGGGATGTATTATGTCACTCTCCTCAGGAAAGCTAATATTAAAAAATGTTAAAGAATATTGTTCATGGAAGTTAAGCAATTTATGGAAGAGATTTAGGAAGCCAAGACCTTCCCAAAACCCCTGAGAAAAGTTCTCCATGCAGTAGTTTCATTTTTTTTAGCTCACTTTTAAATCCTTATGTAAAATCCAGATTATATGAACATGTTTAAATTTAATTAAATAGAACATTTTTTTTCATTCTTTTCTGTTATCCAGAAAAGTACATCATACAACCTATAGATCACACTTGTGCTCATGGGTGGGAAATGAGAAAAAACAACAGCTTTGCCAAATCAACAGAGTGTATGCATGCAAGGAAATTCACAAATTGCAGTGATTATTCTGAACATCTAATTCCAAAGGGAATCACATCCAAGTAACAGAAATAGTTGAAGATGAATCAAGAGCAAATCCTTTTGACTGCCATATGCACACTGCATCTGTCTGAGCTGCATCTCCACTGCCACCACCCCTGTTCGATGACTGTGAACTCTTGCCTGGAATATGCAAGAGCCTCATGCTTGGACTCCTTTCTTCCCTGCGTTCTTTACAACCTATTCTCCAGGGAAAACTCAAAATGAGTTTTCCAACATCAATTACATCACATCACTCCCCTGCTTAAAACTCTCCACTGACTTCCTACTGCATTTAGACTAAAACCAGACTCTTTATCATTACCTAAAATGCCCCGTAATAGTGAGAACTTGCCTGCTTCTCTGAACAGGCTTCATAATAGTCTGTTCAGAGAGAGTCAGAGACAGAGATGCTCTGTCTGATGTGTTCCTCAAACTAAACAACAAAGTGCTTCTCAAAACTTACAGAAATGCACTAGAAAGTGTCAGTTGTTCTGCACGTAAATTATATTTTAATTTTAAGAATAGAAATAGGATAGGTATTCCTATAAATACCAAACAACATCGGACATTTTTAATCTTAAAAAGATATTTTAAATAGCAACAAAAGTTAAAAGAACCTATAGCAGCAACTGCTAGTATATTTCCATATTCACTTTTTCTTTTCTTTCTTAATAAGAGAACTCTGATTTTATTTAGAGTGACAATATGTCCAGCTGTAACACTCTACCTTCCAGCCTCTATTAGAGGTAGAATTTTCCAATTCAGTGTAAGCAAACTTCATTGGACAGAAATCCCATTTTGTCCTTCGGCACTCCCTCCTTCCAGCCTCTTGGAATCAGACAGTACAGCAGAAGATCCAGAAACAATTTGGGACCATGACAGAAAAGAAGAGTAAATCCAGAGACCTTACCCTTAGCATTTGGATTCAGTGAAAATACCAGCAACTGCCTAACTCTGGGTTCTTCTTCTATTTAGGGGGTTGAGCTCTAATATTTTAAAGATACTGGATTAAAGGTCTCTCTCAGGCAGCCAGGCAATTCCCAACTAATATAATTATCTAAATATGTATCTAACAAAGTATGAAGTATTAATAATAAATTAATTATTTTATTAATTATGAGACCAAAAAATGGAGAAATAGTCCATGATTAAAAATGAAAACACTTGATATTATGATTATCGAAATCTGTAAATTCAATGCAATTCCAATCAAAATCCCAGTAAGATTTTTCACAGAATTTACTTACCAAGAAGCTTAAATCTGTATGAAAAATTACGGCCAAAAAGAGCCAACAATATTGAGATCAAGAAATGGAGAATTAATTCTTATGAATTAATAAATATGAGACCAAAAAAATGGAGAAATAGTCCATGATTAAAAATAAATGCTTGGTATTATGATTATTGAAATCTGTAAATTCAATGCAATTCCAATCAAAATCCCAGTAAAATTTTTCACAGAATTTACTTATCAGGAAGCTTAAATGTGTATGAAAGATTATGGCCAAAACCAGCCAACAATATTGAAGAAGAATAATAGTGACAGATACCCAGCCTCAAGTCTTAATTTAAATGTTATACTAATTAAGAGACAACTGTACCAGTTAATTGCTATAATATATCAATTAAAACATACAGCTATCAGTAAATCAAAATAAAGAGCCTTGAAAATTTTGTTTAATATAGTGAAGGCATTCCATAGTGCTGGAACAAGTGTTTACCCATGTGTAAATGGATATTAGATTCCCTTCCTTACATCATAATGTAAAAACAAATTATACATTTATTAGAGATCTACATTCTAAGAACAAAACTTTAAAACTTTTGTAGGAAAATATACCTATGTTGTTTGGATAGGAAATGATTTCTTAGCTATGTCACAAGAACACAACAATAAAGGAAAAGTTTGATTAAAATGGCCACATGAAAACGAAAATGAATGGCACGATTGCAGATACGGCAGGCAATGTGAAACTATTTGCAATGCATGTGAGTATTTGGTAATATTCAATTATTTAGTTAAAGCAGCATGAACTTGTATTTATTCTAGTCTGTGGATTATAACCTTTTATTTTCTTTGTTTTATTCCTCAAATTGTCCCAGATTTTGCCCCTGGGAGCCGGTTCAAGCTGGTGTCTAGTCTTTCAACACTGTTGAGCATGGCATTACTTTCTGACACCTGGTTGTTCTCTTTGGAAAATGGTACAGAGAAACACATTTGCATGCAAGGTGTATCAGCAAAATTTTCAACGAGAAAACATAGAAGCAACCTAACCATCCTTCAGTTGAATGCAAAACAGCATATAGAAGACATGGACTAGACCTGCTATTATCAACCTAAGCTAATCTCACACTATGGAGTTAAAAAAAAAAAAAAGCTACAGCATATTATAATTCATTCAAACCAAGACCCATAAAATAATAATGTATATTGCTTATTAAGAAATATATATGTTTCAATAAAGAAAATATAGCCTCTGATATCCAGAAGCCTGACACTCACAGCAAGGCTTCCTGTTGACTGTAAATAACTTAAAAGAGCATCAACATTAGACAAGGCCATTCTGTGACCATGATGGGACAAAACAAAAATACAACTGTGCCATATTTGAACACTAACAAAGAGACGCACACTGTCCAAACCACAAAAATGACCAAATATCCCTCCATCCTGTCTAATGAGTGACTGTTGCTTCTTAAACAATTACAACTTTTGAGTTGCTCTAGGCTTGAGATTTCTGAAGACATCCAATCACAGAATTACCCTACTTCCCGAAAGCATCAATGCAGAGTAAAACCCTGTTTCCTTAAACCCTCCTAAGATCACCTACTGCAAGCCCAAATCCTATTCTAAGTCCTATCTGCCATCATTGTGTTGAGACACTCCATACTTTACCACAGTTCTCATAAAACTACAGATGTGTTTCTACTAGTGTTTGGAAAGAGAACATTGACTGTAGTAAAGGTATTTTTTTTTATTTATTATATTTTAAGTTCTGGGGTACATGTGCAGATCATGCAGGTTTGTTAAACAGGTACACACGGGCCATGGTAGTGGCTTGCTGCATCCATCACCCTGTCATCTACATTATGTATTTCTCCGAATACTATTCCTCCCCAATCCCCTCAACACCTGCTATTCTTCCCCTAGCCCCTCACCCCCCAGACCCCATTGTGTGATGTTCCCCTACCTGTATCCATGTGTTCTCATTGTTCAACACCCACTTATGACTGAGAACATGTGGTGTTTGTTTTTCTGTTCTTGTGTCAGTTTGCTGAGAATGATGGTTTCCACTTTCATCCATGTCCCTGCAAAGGACATGAACTCATCTTTTCTATGGCTGCATAATATTCCATGGTGTATATGTGCCACATTTTCTTTATCCAGTCCATCACTGATGGTCATTTCGTTTGGTTCCAAGTCTTTGCTATTGTGAACAGTTCCACAATAAACATACGTGTGCATGTGTCTTTACAAAAGAATTTTAATGCATATAAATAATGCACCCAGACTTTAGGATAGTACCTGTACCTGAGACAGAGAAAAATAGGAGGAAAGTCTGGGGCGGAGAGAAGGGAGCCATTTGCTGTATTTTAACATTTTGTTTCTTTAAAATGAGAGCAATCTAATGAATGTATGACAAAAAATATATATCCATGGTTGGAACATAGATACCTCACGTAAGTGGAATCACATAGTATTTGTTCTATTTCCTTATATGATTGAAATATATTATCTAACTAAAGATTGCTCTAAAATAGAGTAAAAGTAATGGTCTCCCCCAATCATACCCCAGCAGAAACAAATTTTGTTTTCATTTAATACACATACTCTTCTAAGATTGTACATAAAGGGATATGATGGAGCAGATACTCTTATTGGCTGCTAAGTCTCACCTGTGCACTACTATGTTTTCATTGTCTGCATATAGGTCGATCTTGCCCACTAGAAGACCCCATATCCTTGATAAGGAGGAAGGTGCCTTATTTCCCTTTTCAACTCCAATGTCAAGCATAGTAGCTGGCATATAACAGATGCTCAATAAATGTGTGCTCCATAAAGAATAAATTATTGTGCTTCAAAATTAACAGCTTCAACTTAATAACTTAAAAATCTATTTTAGAAATATGTAATTTGCTCCAAGTTATCAGTTTTAAGACTTTCTATTTATCTTTCTTTGCTGCCCTTAGAGTAACCTCAACTGTTCTCAAAGCTTCAGTGGCACAAGGAAATTAAGGAAATGTCTATTTTCTGCAAAGACAAGCTTCACATGACTGATCTGTCCTCCCTACAGCCTTATCTTGATGCATCCAGCATTTGAAACTTTAAGTAATTTTCAGGCAACTGTAATTGAAGAAATATTACAGCTGTTAAAGTGGTGCCAGTTACCACATTAACGTAGCTATAACTCAAGCAAAGCACACTCAAGAACAACTTCATGGAAAAGGGGCTTTAATTCACTATCTTAAGTCAATTGCTTCCTTTATTATTTCAAGCCTGCCATTGCTAAGGACACACACAAAAAAGAATTTATCATAATGGATCACAAGCTCAAACTCAGGGAAAAATATTAAATGAAACAAAACAAAAAAAATTAAATTATTTTTTCTTGACTAAACTCAGGAGCAAAAATGAGCCCAAATCTAGTACATGTCTGAGATCCAGGAATGTGAGCCAGTGAAGGATCACAGACTTTGAATGGAGAATACCAGAGCACATATCCTTGTCTTGACTTTTATCAATAGTTTGACCTTGGATCATTCCTATAACTTTGCAAACAGTGGTTTTCAAGTGGCAAATAATATTATCCACCTTAGAAGGATGTTAGAGAATTAAATGAGAAAAGCTATTGTCAACAGTTTTTATATAGTGCCAATTGCTTGACAAATAACATATTTATATTAAGAATTTATCAAAGAAACATCTGAAGACTAAGAAGTAGGGGAATCATAGGATGAAAGTTCAACTCATGGTTTTATGCATTTAGAACACTGACTTCTTCTGTGGCAAAGCACTTCCTTGTCAGTTTTCTGCTTTCCTGTAAGATACCAATGGTGTGGGGAAATGGTGGTGTTTTAGATTATGTGCCCTTAAGAT
The DNA here is from genome assembly GCA_004027835.1 of Alouatta palliata. Taxonomy (NCBI): domain Eukaryota; kingdom Metazoa; phylum Chordata; class Mammalia; order Primates; family Atelidae; genus Alouatta; species Alouatta palliata. The sequence continues at coordinate 17,292 of PVKV010023514.1, read as the reverse complement.
GCAAAATGCCCAAAAGACACTTCAGTGGGCTAAGAAGTCTACATACAGAATTCAGCTGAGTTCTTGACATAGTTCTATATTCCTACTTAATTTCTTTAGTCAATTAATTTTCCCATACTCCTTGGTGACTATATTAAACCTTTCTCCTTCTCTTACCAAACCTCTGTTACTGGTGAAGGGTGTCCAGCTTCTTGGGGTTTTAAACAAAGAATTGGACAAAATGCACAAAGAAATGAAAGAAAAGTACAGATTTATTGAAACAAAAGTACACTCCACAGCGGAGGAGTGGGCTCTAACAACTGGCTCAAGAGCCCCATTACAGAATTTTCTGGAGTTGAAATATCCTCTAGAGGTTTCTGATTGGTTACTTGGTGTACACCCTATGTAAACAAAGTCGTGGCCCACGACCATTCTGGTTGGTTGTGGGAGGGACCAATCAGAGGCTGAAGTGAAGTTATTAATACAAAGCTACAAAGTCCTATGCAAATGAAGACTTGGCCTGTGACCATTCTGATTAGTTGCAGTAGGGAACCAGTCAGAGGTACTTTCAATTTTTCATCTGCCATGCAGAAAAAGGGGAGTGGGGGTGTTGCAAAGGGAGTAGCCTATGGTCCTTTTGTTACTTGGCCATGGAAAGCTGGGGTTTTCCTTTTGGTTTAGTTCTAGGAAATCACCGTGAATCTGCCTTAGCTTCTCTGCTTCCAGATCCTATTCTCCTGCCTTACCACCAGCCCAAAAACTCCCTCACTCGCAAAAGATGACCTCACTCTCAACCTAACACAGAAATTTGAAGCTACCAGAGAGGAGCTCTCAACTTTCTAGCACCTGCTTTAAAACCTACAACCTATCTACATCTTCTCTCCTCTCCTCAACTCCTGTGGAAGCCAGCTCCCTTCTTCCTAGTTTCAGTCCCTTCTCTGTATCCGTGTTCTGCGGCTCACTTCCTCAAGAATCATCTCCTATCAATAATCTGTTCTCTCTTCTGTGTCTTCTAACTCATCATCTTTGCTTGGTTCCCCCATGGTCATTCAAACATACTTAATTCATACAAAGAAATAGAATGAATAAGACCTACTATTTAATAGCACAACAAGATGACTATAGTCAATAACAACTTAGTTGTACATTTTTAATAACTAAGAAAGTATAATTTGATTGTTTGTAACACAAGAGATAAATGCTTGAGGAAATGATTACTCCATTCTCCATGTGATTATTACACATTGCATGCCTGTATCAAGACATCACATGTACCCCATAAATATATACACCTACTATGTACACACTAGAATTATAAAATTTTTTTAACTAAAATTTAAAAACAAATATGTCCAATTTTTTAAAATCTCCAGCCTTATTTCTCCTTTCAAGTACAGCCCTATGTCTTCTGTCCTTTTCTCAGTCACATTTCTAAAAGGAGTTGTCTACACTTGCTGTCTCTATTTCTTAATTTCTCACTCATTCCACAACCCACTGAAACACTGCATCTCCCCTCAGCAGCTCACCCAACCACTGGGCTAAGTGGCCAATGACTTCTGCAAGATATACTTTTGACCTGGACTTCCCTGGCCTCTCAGCAGCACTCTGTGGAGTTAACTATTTTGCTCTCTGTCTCCCATGGTATGCTCTCCTCCTGGGTATCCTCCCTCCTTTCTGAACAGTATTTTCATTTATCCTTCCCTATTTCACATTCAAAAGTTGGAGTTTCCCAGGATTCTTTCCTAGGCTACTTCCGCTTTTCATTCTTTCTTCTACACAAAATCAGCAAGTCTCACATCTTCATTCACCACCCACATACTGACCATTTGTGAACATGCATCTTTAAATTACACCCTAACTGTATCTGACTTGAGGTCCCCACTTGGCTATCTGATACAGGCCAGAGCCTGCAGAGCACACATCGACCTGGAGTATGGGCAATAAGATGTTTTCTATATGAAACAGTCCAAGGAAGGAGATGAACACCCTTCAGTTTTCCCTTGGACCCTAAGAAGGGAACTCTGGAATCAATATTGCCCAGAGTGTCCCACCTTACTTGTTCACCAGATATGCACTGCTCCAGGAGGGACACACCCTCTAGGAGGCAGCTCTGCCACTCGGGCAGATTCTGAAGTTGCTGACTGCTGGTGACTATCTGCAGACTGCCTTCCCCTGGGCTGGACAGCAAGTTCTTCCTTGAAGGGGGATCTCAGTGGCATATTTTTTCACCTACCACAATGTCTCATAGGCACTTTAACCACAAAACAAAATTGAGCTCATCCCCTCAAAACTCACTTCCTTCTCAGTGTTCCTGACCTCTAAAAATAGCACCCTCATCTATGCATTTGCACACACCAGAAACCCAACTCCGATCCTCATGCCACTTCTCCCTCGCACCCTGCTCTTAGCCTAGCCTTAGTACGGTCTCTGTTAAGTGACTAAAATAAGCCTCAACTGCCCTCCCCACATCCTCTTGGCCCCATCTAGACCTTTCTTTACACTCAGCCAAAGGGAATGACACTTTTAAAACACAAATCTATACCATCTCTTAGCCTGGCTTCTCATCACTCTTAGAATAAAGATCAAAATCCTTTACTGACCCAGCCTTTGGGAGGCAACGGCAGGTGTCATCACTTGAGCCTAGGCGTTCATGACCAGTCTGCAGAACATTGTGAAACCCCATCTCTACAAAACATACAAAAATTAGTTGGGCAAGGTGACACATGCCTGCAGTCCCAGGTACTTGGAAGGCCAAAACGGGAGGATCAGCTTAGCTGGGGATGTGGAAGCTGCAGTGAGCCATGATTTGGCCACTACACTAATCCTTTACTAGAGTCACAAGTTTCTCCATAATCTGGTCCTTCCCTCCCCATGAGTCTAGGTAGTTCAGCTACAAGGGACTTCATTCAGGTCCTAGAAATATACAATGCTTGTTCTCATCTCAGACCCTTACACATACTGTTTGCTCTGCCTGAAATAAACTACCTTCTTCCCCACTCAATTCAGCTTACACTGACTCATCCTTAAGATTTCAGCTTTAATGTCTATTTCTCAGAGAATCTTCTCTGACCTCCAGACTCCCTGTGAAATGATACTGCATCACCGTTAATCATCGGCACAATTGCAGTGGTACAGAGTTAATAACATACAGTCAATGTCAGAGGCAGTTTGGAGCCTTTATGCAAGGATTTCATGTCTGCAAATTTGCCCACTGACTATAAGTTCGCTGTAACCCCAAATCAGTATTTATGGTGTTTTCATGGTCATTCACAGACAAGCACAGAGAGGCAGAAAATTTCAGTTGTCTGACGCACATTTCCAACCAGCTGAGGCCTGACATGGTGGCATTCTGCCTTCTTGTTTCTATTCTCGTACTGTAAATAAGTATTATTTTTGTGATCTATTTATTGCCACATTTTTCACATTTGTGTGTGTGTGTGTGTGTGTTTGGTTTTGTTTTGGCGATTTCACTGTTAAAAAATGGTCCCCAAGCATTAAAGTGCTGTCTAGTGTTCCTAAGTGCAAGAAGGCTGGGATGTGCCTTACAGAGAAAATGCGTGTTAGATTAATGTCATTCAGGCATGAGTGATGTGCTGTTGGCCCTGAGTTCATGTTAATGAATCAACTCTGTATTAAATAAGGTGTCTTTAAATAGAAACACACATAAAACAAGGTTATATATTGATCAGCTGACAAAAATGTTGTGAGCAGAAGCTCAGAGTTACCTAATTCTGTGTTTCCTAATTTAGTGCTCCCAGTGACTTCATAGAACATTCTCACCTCAAAAAAATGAGAATCTCCTGCAATTAAGTTTTTTGTTATCTCTCCCCTGACAAAACATAAACTCCAAAACAGCATGTACCGTCTGTCTTAATTACAGTTGTATTTTCAACACGGGGACTTGTACATAGAAGAATCTTGTTAAGCATTTGCTGAATCAATTAAAATGAACAGCATCTCCTAACAGCAAAAATATATTCTTTTTTAAAACAAAAAAATACAGGATGTCACTGTTGTCTAGGCTGGAGTGCACTGGTGCAAATAACACTCACTGCAGCCTCAAGTTCCTGGGCTCAAGCCTTCCTCTCACCTCAGCCTCCCAAGTATAGCTGGGACTACAGGTGCACCATCAGGCCTGCCCAAGTTTTTTTTTTTAAACAGAAACAAGGTCTCAAATATGTTGCCCAGGATGGTCTTGAACTTCTGGACTCAAATGGTTCCCACCCCTGTCCCCACTTCAGCCTCCCAAAGTAGTGAGATTACAGGTGTGAGCCACTGCACCCAACCAGGATACACTTTTTCTTCTTCTTCCCTCGAGACGGAGTCTTGCTCTGTCACTGAGGCTGGAGTACAACGGTGTGATCTTGGCTCACTGCAGCCTCTGCCACCCAGGTGATTCTCCCGTCTCAGCCCCCCAGTAGCTGGGATTACAGGTGCCCACCACCATGCCCAGCTCATTTTTTTTCTGAAATATGTTTTTAGTAGAGATGGGGTTTCACCATGTTGGCCAGGCTGGTCTTGAACTCCTGACCTCGTGATCCACCCACCTCCACCTCCCAAACTACTGGAGTTACAGGCGTGAGCCACTGCGCACAGCCACATTCTTTTATGATCTTTTACTGCAAAGCCAGGATCATAGGGGCCCTTCTGTGACACACAAACCTCATTCTATGAATAGTCTTTGCTCTCTTAGTAAACGCTAAGCCATGAATTGAGGAAACAATACATTTATGAGGCAATCCTATTTCAGGAAATAGGAAACCTGAATTCTGGTCCTGCCCATGTGACAATTAATGACATGGGGAAGAAGCTCCTCAACCGGAGTATTTGTTTCCTCATCTGTAAAATAAAATAGACATCTGAGTTCCCTGAAAGCTCTGAGATTTCAGCTTGCCCATCACTCCAACCCACATCCCACTCTGCTGCTATAATGTGCCTCTGATATGGTACTTAAGGCTCACAGAGCAGGGACTTTGAAGGTTTGGTCTGCCACATCACCGGTGTCTAGAGAGTGTCCACACAATATGTATTTAGAGACTCTATGAGTGAATCTGTGTCCTGAAAATCCAGACTTCTAGCTCCCAATATTAAGCCTAACCCCTATAACATTTGCAGACACTTGAAGAGCGTGTCACTATATTCAGATACCACCCTTCAGATTTCGGTGTGTCGTTATTAATAGGAAACTACAAGCAAGGTTTTTCATGACTTAGGTTTTCTCTAAAGGTGTAAGTGCTACATGTTCTCTAGAAAATCTGGCAAACACATAAAGGAAAATACAAAGGTAACTTTATAGGTTATCATCCAAAACTAAAAAATATTATCAATGCATGTTTTGTATTTTCTAGGGTTTTTTTTTTAAGTTTTGTTTCTAATCCATGAGGATTCCATTTTTGTATTTAAGCCTTCAGTAAATTCAACTAGTTAGCCAGTGATGCTTATTGTAAACCAAAGACACAAATATTTATTACATGCTTAACATGTGCCAGGTTAATTCATCATCTCCTAGCTCTGCAGACATACTTCTCCTCACCATTCTCCAGTGGCCCAAGTCGGAATCCTACAAGTCATCTTCACATTTTCCAGTGGTTTTTACTATCTAATAGGTCTCTGGGTCTTCTTTAAGATCTCCTTAGCAAGCAAAAGTTAAGATCTCCTTAACTTTGGTGTTGCCTGCGTCTCCCAGCCTGCATTCACACCCTTCTCAGTCTCTCCCCAACTGACAAGGACCAGACTGAGCACTTCTGGCTCTGTAAATGTGCTGTGCCCTCCCCGGACCTCAGGCCTTCATGCCTTCTGCTTATTTCAAAATGTCCTTCAGGATCCCTTCCTCTGCTTACCTCCTACTTGCCCTTCAGAATCCAACTCAGATGTCACTTGCGCAGAGAAACTGAACTGAACTCTTGAGGCTACATCAAATTTGTGTCTTCCCTGTAATGATATCATAGCTCAGGTGGTTTACATTTTCTAAGTTTATCTTTATTTATCCTTCTCCCATAAAAACTTTAAGCTTTTTGAGATCATACGACTTATCATATTCTTAGTTATATCTTCCAGTGTTAGACACAAGAAAGCTGCTCAAAAATGTTAACTGGAATGAACAGAACGTTCTTTTCTCTACTGATTTGTAATTCTACCTTTATGATATACTTAATGTGATAGGCACTAAGATCTATTGCTTGACCTTATTTTGTTAAAGCTGTATATGCCTATGCTTATTACATTATGCTATTTTAATGTATCACATTTTAAACTATGATCTCAAAATACATTTTAATATCTGATAAGGCACACTTCACACACACATATATTACTTCCATTTTCTCATCTGTCTAGTCTACTAGATGACCTTGAGAACTACATGTTAGGTTTTCTCAGAGTCTTTTAAACTTCCCTTGGCATTTTAATGCGATTATACTAGATCTAAAAGGATAATTATATCATCTGTAAGTAATATTTTTATCTCTTCCTCTGAAAATTTTTAAGTTCTCATTTCTGTTACTGACTTGGCTAGAACTTCAGGGAACACTAAATACATTTATGATAGCAGATATCCCTGGAAATGTACCTTAATACCCAGATTTTATCAATATTATGAGCTATAAAATACTTAGAAAAGACTAATTTATTCCTGTATGGCATTAAACAACACTATTATTTGCAGGGGGGAGAAAAAAGCCAGGAGCCTAGTTGTCTAAATAGGCTTTTTATCCTTAGGGCTTTGATACTGCCTCAGAAACATAAAATAATATGGTAAAATATCTCAGAGCTGCTAAGTTTCTAATCACATTTCAGATTTATTATTTTTTTCCACCATTGACCAATAGGAAGAAAACTTTCTATGATCTTGACAAGAATGGTTAACAGATGTTACAATTTTTGTTTTGTCTTGTTTTGCATTTTTGGTTTGTTTTGTTTCTGAGAGTGCAAGTTGCAATTCAATTCGTCCACAGCCTTTCTGGAAAGTTGGAGGCATACCCTTAACCTTCACTTTATTATTTGTTGAGCTCTTACTCTGTGCAGGAGCCATGCTGTGTCTTGCATGTACTGTTTCACTTAGTATCATTTAATGCTTTGTCAGTCAGGGCTCTTTGAGAACAAAACCAACAGGATGTGAATGTCCTATTGCATGGAAACCTCCTCAGCTCAATATCCACGTTCATCACTTGCAAGTTCTGCTTTCCACCCAATGACAGAAAATAATTCAGACAAGTTTTCCACCAATTTATAACATGGATCACTTTTCCTCCAGTGTTCAGTAACATTCCTTATTTCCACCTGAGACCTCACCAGAAAGACCCTTAATATTTCTACTTCTAGCAACATTCTGTTCATGACAATACACATATTCTCTAAGACAACAGAAGCCTTCTCTATAGCTTTTCTCTCTTCATTCTGAGACCACACAAAAATTGCTTTTAATGTCCATGTATCTACCAACAATTCTTCAAGGCAATCTCGGTTTTTGCTATGAACTCTTTCAAAATTTTTCCAATCTGTAACCATTACCCAATTCCAAAGCCACCTTCACATTTTTAGGTATTTGTTATAACACCACCACATTTCCTGTTACCAAAATCCTTATTAGCTGCCTCAGGTTGCCTAAGAAAAGTACTACAAATTGGGTGGCTAAACACAAGAGTAATTTATTCTCTCACATTTCTGAAGCCTAGAAGTCCAAATTACTCAAGGTGTTGGCAGGCCCATGCTCCCCCTGAAGCTTTGAGGAGAGGACCCTTCCTTGCCTTTCCCAGTTTCTGGTGCCCCCAGGCATTCCTTGGCTCGTGGCTGCATCACTCCCATCTCTGCCCCCATCTTCACATGGTCATCTTTTCTCTGTGTGTGCATCTCTGTTTCTTCACATGGTGTTCTCCTTGTGTGTCTGTGTCCAAATTACCCTCTTCTGATAAGGACATCAGTCAAAATTGAATTTGGGCCCACGCTAATGACCTCATTTTAACTGGATTAAATTTGCAAAGACCTATTTTTCAGATAAGGTCACATTCACAAGTACTGGAGGTTAGGACAATAAAACATCATTTTGGGGGTTAAATAATTCAACCTATAATTTTAAGCTCATTGTTAATTTTTGTGAAAGGTATTATTTCATTTTTAAATCCAAAAAAATCAGTCTTAAAGGCACAGATCAAAGTTGCACAGTGTGTAAATTATAAAGCTGTAACTCATGCCTAGGTATGACTAACACTAAACCCATATTCTAACTTACTGCCTAAGAAATTGTTAATACTGTGCTTAAAAATCTAATCAGCAATACCAGACAGTGCTTCTTGGTTGAATTTGACACTTCATTCACTCCTTCCTGAAATAATTCCTCTTGGCTTTCCTGAGGACTCACCCTACTGACAGCCCTATCTTAGCTTTCTCACAGTCCTTTCATCAGCTTTAGCTTTCCTGTTGGAGCTCTTTGTGTAGCAGTGCCCCAGGGTGGGTCTACTTCTCCATGAGCAATCTCTCCTTCAGTGCTCTCAATCTGACTTTAAATATCACTCTATGCCAATGTCTTTGAGATAGATAACCCCACCTATGACCTGTCCACCAAACAACGGATTTGTTATTTCCATTGCTGGGTTGATGTCTCTCCTTCTATGTCTAATACATTTCTCAGACTCAACACAGCAGAACTATTTGAGGTTCTCATTGAAAACAAGCAAATTCCTATCCTTATCATTTATGCATATATGGTATTTGAAGGGTATTGGATAGCTGGCAAGATTCCAAGAAGGATGAGAGACTGAGACTTAGGAACCAATAGCCAGGGACAATCCCCAGATCACCATGTGGAACTGCTGGAGAGAACTGCTGAACTACCTTGCTGGGCACAGACACTGTCTCAGATGCTATGCTTAGAATCTCTGCATTCGCTGCCTCTGAAAACTATTGAGGCTACTAACTCCATCACCAGAATGGATGCCAATTTGGAGCTTAACATGTGTGTCTGATTGAGCCAGGATCACAAGCTGCAACCCAGCCCTGAGGGATACCAGTAAAGTAAGATCCTGACTTTTATCTTAGGGAAACATGGATTCCTAAAGTAGGGGAAATCCTCAAAAATAAGAAAGATCTTCAGTCATACTCAGTGGCTAAGAAGAACCACCAGTGTCCATCACAGTGGCCAAGTAGAACTACTGACTCTTCTCAGTTTACCCATGTCCTCAAGTTCTACACTATGGAATCATACCTGAAGGCATCTTTCCTTATTCTCCACATCTAACCTGTCATCAAATCATTTCACTTCTGTCTCTAAAATGTTGCCGGAGTTCATCCCCTCCTTTCCATCCAAGCCACTTGCATCCTTGCTTGGACCATGTGCTACAGTCACCTCAGAGCTGGTACTCCCACTTCCACTATTGTCCCTAGACAATCCAGTCTTTCACAGCAAACAGGCTGGTCTTCTGAAACTACAAATTAATCAACGTATTCTCTGCTTTAAGCCCTCCAGAGTATTCACCCTGGCATGCAAGGTGCTGCGTAGTCTGGTTCCTGATCAATCCACTAGCCTCGCTGCATGTCTCTATGCCTTCCCTTGCTGAGCTCCAAGCACAGCCACAGAGGAATTACCTACTATCCTTGGATACAACAGGCTCATTCCAACCACAGGATCTTTGCAGCTGTTTCCTCTACCTTAAAGTCTTTCCATAGCTGGATCCTTTTTGTCTTTCAAAACTCAGCTCAACAATCACCTCTTATGAGATATATCATTCTAAGGGAGTTCCTCTGCACTCCATCCCATCCTCAGTTTTATTTGCAATAGGATTATTGTGAAGTGACATTATGTTTTTTGTTTCATTGGCTGTCTCTCCCAACCAGCTTGCAAGTTTATCCATTTTTATCTACTTGTGTATCCTCAAGGCCTCCAACAGTGCCTGATACAGAGTACAAATGACAGATATACTTATGAAATGTCATCAAGGATCAAATAAATTGCATAGACTGAGGACTCTACAGCCAGAGAAAGCTAAAATCGCTAAGCTCTGTGGTGGTCAGAAAAGATTTCATTGAAGTATTGAATCATAAGCATAGCCATGAGGAATGGGTAAAATGTGGACTTTCAGTTTGGTCACTTAATAGGATCCTGAACACATAGGAAACATGACAGGAGAGGAAAGAGGAATTAGGAAAGGTCCAGAAGTGTGATGGGGAAATCACAGTGAGAAAGCTTAAGGTTGCAAGAGGCCAAAAGAGAGTACCATTAAGCACAGGAGTGGCCATCCCCTACTTAAAACTGGACACAAGGCCAGTCCTACTGGAGCATGCTCTCATCTGCGAATCATGTACAAGTTTTCAGTGGCAGTGATGTGCTGACATCTCCGTATCTAGAAGGAACCTCCAAGTTCTTTGGACATCTCATCAGGCTAGGATCTGGAGCTGATGGTCACAGCATTAGGGTGGACACACAGGGAGCAGGGAGACACAGGACTCAAGAAATAACAGAAAGTCAAACTGTCACTGTTTGCTGATAATATAACTGTATATCTAGAAAACCCCTAAGTCTTCTCCAAAAAGCTCCTAGAATTGATTAACGAATTCATCAAAGTTCCATGATACAAAATTAATATACACAAATCAGTAGTTCTGTCATATACCAACAGTGACCAAGCAGAGAATCAAATCAATTACTCAACCCCTTTTTACAATAGTGGCAAAATATAAAATATTTAGGAATATACCTAACCAAGGAGGTGAAAGACCTCTACAAGGAAAATTACAAAACACTGCTGAAAGAAATCATGGATGATGGAAACACATCCCATGTTCATGGATGGGTAGAAATCAATATTGTGAAAATGACCATACTGACAAAAGCAATCTACAAATTCAATGCAATTCCCATCAAAATACCACCATCATTCTTCACAAAACTAGAAAAGACAATCCTAAAATTCATATAGAACCAAAAAAGAACCCACATAGCCAAAGCAAGACTAAGCAAAAAGAACAAATTTGAAGGCATCGTATTACCTGACTTCAAACTATACCAAAAATCCATAGTAACCAAAACAGTACAGTACTGGTATAAAAATAGGCACACAGACCATTGGAACAGAATAGAGAACCCAAAAATAAAGCAACACAGTTACAGCCAACTGATTTTTGACCAAGCAAGCAAAAACAAAGTGGGGAAAGGACACCCTATTCAACAAGTGGTGCTGGAATAATTGGCAAACCACAGGTTGAATAATGAAACTGGATCCTCATCTCTCACCTTATACAAAAATCTAACTCAAGATGGATCAAGGGCTTAAATCTAAGACCTGAAACCATGAAAATTCTAGAAGATAACATCAGAAAAATTCTTCTAGATATCAGCTTAGGCAGTCTTCATGACCAAGAACCCAAAAGCAAATGCAACAAAAACAACGATAAATAGGTGGGGCTTAATTAAACTACAGCGTTTCTGCACAGCAAAAGAAACATTCAGCAGAGTAAACAGACAACGCATGTTGTGGGAAAAAATCTTCACAATCTATAAATCTAGAGAGAACTCAAATTAGCAAGAAAAAAAATCCCATCCCCAAAAAAATGGGCTATGGACATGAATAGACAATTCTCAGAAGAAACAATACTAATAGCCAGCAAACATATAAAAAATGCTCAACACCACTAATGATCAGGGAAATGCAAATCAAAACCACAATGTGATGCCACCTTACTCCTGCAAGAATGGTCACAATCAAATTTAAAAAAATAGATGTTGGTTGGGATGCGATTAAAAGAGAACACTTTTACACTGCAGGTGGGAATGCAAACAAGTACAACCACTATGGAAAACAGTGTGAAGATTCCTTAAAGAACTAAAAGTAGAACCACCATTTTATACAGCAATTCCACTACTGGGAATCTAATGAGAGAAAAAGAAGTCATTATACAAAAAAGATACTTGCACACGCTGTGCATAGCAGCACAATTTGCAATTGCAAAAATATGGAAGCAGCTCAAATACCCACCAAGCAATGAATGGATAAAGAAATTGTGTATGTATACACACACATATATGCATACATACACACACACACACACACACACACACACTCCCATGGAATACCATTCAGCCATAAAAATGAACGAAATAATGGTATTCACAGCAACCTGGATGGAATTGGAGACCAGTATTCTACATGAAGTAACTCAGTAACAGAAACTGAAATACCCTATGTTTTGTTCACTCATGAGTGGAAGCTAAGCTATGAGGATCCAAAGGCATAAGAATTATACAATGGAATTTGGGGACTTGAAAAGGGTGGTAGTGGGGTGAGGGATAAAAGACTACAAATTGGGTACAGTGTATACTGCTTGGGTGATGGGTGCACAAAAATCTCCTAAATTATTAAAGAACTTATTCATGTAACCAAATATCACCTGTTTTCCAATAACCTATGGAAATTGGGGGAGAAAAAAAGAAGAAGGAGGGAAGTACATCCAGAAACCTAGAGATAGAATCATGTTGGGAAGCACACAAAAGAGGAATATCAAAGCCCATGAACCATAAAAAGGAAGGAACTGAGGCGAGATATGCAGAAGGGAGGGACAGCCTGGACCCCCTGAATGCACAGGGCATAACCCCCATGTGACAGTGATACCCACCTCACTGCCTGCTCAGGATCAGCCTGCCTGCTCTTGATCATCTGCTTACCCTTGAAGCCCAGCAACAATACACATTAAAAAACTGAGGAAGAAATAATTTTTTACTGCTGCAGTCCCCCCATATTAATTAAGCTGGTAGATTCTAGTTTTTCTCTAAATTACATATTCATCTTCTTCTAACAGCACTTAATGACTATGATCAGTACATTAAAAAGGTAAGACTACCAACTTACATACATTCCTGTATTCTTCCATGGTCAGCAAGTTTCAGAAGCTGGATAAAACCCAAAGTCTCTTCTCAGGAAGCTGGGGGATGGGTTTATTAAGGAACTTATAAATTCTAAGAACCCTGCCTCAGAACAGCAATCTATGAATTTCCTAAAGAGTTGGTGTGCAAATTATCTGTTGGTGGGTTTTCTTCTCTCTGGATTTTCTATAATTTTCCCCTTGGTCTCAATATGGGTTAATTCACTGTCAACTATGCTTCTTGCTAGCTGTCCCCCATCCCTAACACTGCACAATTTCCTGACTCAAGTGCTGAGGGGATGCAAACTGGAGTTAATAACAACCTTTACAAGGAAGCAGGCCATTAACATCATACTGTATGCCTGTGAAGAAATAACATACTTTTACCTGTAAACCCTTGTTTCCTATTTCAGAAGTATTTCATATTATTAACATGGGATCTGTACTGGGGTGAGGCTGTGGGAGGCTGGTGAGTTTCCACTTGGAAAAGGAGGTCAACAATTAAGAGAGCGGCTTGTCTTCGAAGATGTGGGTCTAGGCAGGCCACTGAGATGAAGCCTGAACTTCTGTGTGGCATTCTGTATACCTTGTATATGATAAAGATCACAAATTTAATTTTTAAAAGGCAGAATGAGATTTTTTTAAATACAAGACACCTCACCAAAAAACATATACAAATAGCAAATAAGCAAATTCTCTCAGTCTGTGTTGCTCTAACAAAATATCTTGGATTGCATGCCTTATAAACAACAGAAATTTTTTCTTACAATTCTGGAGGCTAGGAAGTCCAAGATTAAGATGCTGGCAGATTCAATACCTCATCAGGGCCACTTTCTGGTTCATAGATGATGCCTTCTTGCTGTGTCTTCACATGGTGGAAGGGGCAAACAAGCTCCCTGGGGCCTATTTTATAAGGGCACTAATTTCATTCATAAAGACTCCACTCTTATGACCTAATCACCTTCCCAAAGCCCCAACCTCCTAATCTTACCAGATTGATAATTATGTTTCAGCATTTGAATACTAGTGGAGGGGGGCACAAGCATTTAGACCATGGCACATATGAAAATATGCTCCACACCGTATGTCACCAGATGAATGAAAATTAAAACAACAGAGGAGATACCCCTATGCATCTATGCATCCATTAGAATGGCCAAGATACAGAACACTGACAACATCAGATGCTGACAAACATATGGAGCAACAGGAACTCTCATTCGTTACTTGTGAGAATGCAAAATGGTACAGCTACTTTGGAAGACAGGAGGTTTTCTTACAGAAACCAAATATGTTTATACCATAGGATCCACGAATTGTGCTCCTTGGTATTTTCCCAAAGGTGTTAAAAGCTTATGCCCACACAAATATCTACGCATATTTATAAGAGCTTTTTATGTCACTGCCAAATTCGGAAACAATCATAATGTCCTTCATGAGAATAAATAAATAAAATGTGGCACACCTAGACAATAGAATATTATTCAGAGCTAAAAAGATATTAGCTATCCAGCCATGAAACGACATGAAGGAACGTTAAAATACCTTCTGCTAAGTCAAAGAAGTCAATCTGAAAAAGCTACATACTATATGATTCCAACTACCTGACATTCTGGAAAAGGCAACACTATGGACACAGCAAGAAGATCAAGGTCAGTGGGGAGGGAGGGACGGATGAAGATCAAGGGTCAGGAGAAGGAGGTGGAACAGAAGATTTTCAAGACAATTAAACTACTTTTCTTGATACCATAACTGTAGAGACATATCTTTATGCATTTGTCCAAACCCATAGAATGTCCAGCATCACGAACGAAATCTAATGTAAACTATGGACTTTGGGTGACAATGATGTCTCAAGAAAGGTTCACCAAATGCACAACTCTGGTGGAGGATGTTGATAATCGGGGAGCCTGTGTATGGCTGGGAAAAGGGATATATGGGAACTTTTTGCACCTTCTACTCAATTTTGCCATGAACCTGAAACTCCCCTTAAGAAAAGAAATTCTTAAAAAAAAAAAAAAACGGAGTAAGAATGGGAGGGAAATGGGAGAATTATTCTTTTTATGTCGCTAGTTATACCCTTTTTAATCTACTAGCTGAGGTTATCAAAATGAATGTCCTACACTTAAGTGAAATTGAAATCCTGCCATTCCTTCACTAAGGAAACAGTGGCTGTTTTTGCTAAATCATTATATTATTGATATATTTGCTGCCATCCATTCCAGATCATGGCTAGTCAATCCTATGGCCAAGTATTGAAAGTCAATCCTGGAGTGCAATTGTCAACCTATCCTCATTGCAAGTAAGAAAAACAACCCTAGGAGTTGGAGAAACAAGAGAGATTACCAGCAGAAAAACTCCTTCACCCTAACTAAAAACTTCTCCCCAGAAGGAAAGTTATTAAAGTTTGATGTACTTGACAATTTCAGAGGGGAAAGCAAAGTGCTGCTGTTTCTTGAGGCAGGAACAAACCACCACCTCCCATGGTAATGATAGGCCTTCCCCTCCTCAGAGCTGAGAAAGACAATCACGGAAAGAAATGCATCAGCAGAGTGGGTGAGAAAAAATGACTCAGGTATTGTATTTTCTGTATGTTGTCAAGAAATGTATCACTCTACAGATGGATCTGATTTAGTAGTATTATGGAAAACCATATATAGTTTTGGTCCATAACAGATCTATTATTTATCGAATGCCTACTGTGTAGCAGCTATGGTTCATATTACCTTGCTCAATTCCTCCACATGTTATTTATTTTGTAATTTTATTAATAAGTAAACTGCACTCTGGGCGATTTTTGTTAACCTAAGATCACAAAATTAGCGTTCTTACCACTGAACTACCCTTCCTAGCCTTACCTATGCCAAAAGGTTGCAGTGGAAAATTAAAAATCAAATCTAAAGAAGCCTAGAGCTTTCTAACTAACACCCTTCTCTGCAAGTGGCTGAAAACCTAGAAGACAAAAATGTTTTACAATTTACAAGAGGTGGAATATGCAGAAATAACCTCAGTGATAATAAACAAGATATGTTAAATCGTAAAATCTTAAAATGCTATAGTCAGAAGCAGTACTTCAGAATAATCACAAGGAATAAAATCCAGTAGAAAATAAGTCTACATGAATGGGAAGCTATTCATTCAATCCCATCTAGATGCCACTCTTCCTAGAAAAATGTAGAGCTCAACCTTCCCATAACTTCAGCTGTTCACTGGGAAGCCTCAAGCGCTAGGAACAACAGAGATCCTTTTTCTACCATGTGGTAACTAAATCGTGTCAGACATTTGGTAGAGCATATTGGAAGAAGAAAGGCTCTCTTGAAATTGAGTGAACACAGACACTACATCACGATTGAACTGTGAGAAATTTCAGACCAGACATTCAGTATTCTCTACAACCATCTCAAGTTCAGAATAGATCTACCACAAAAACACAGAGGAGAAATCAACAGAACATAGACAACAAAGGGGGAGAAATGTGGTCCAACAAGGCTCCGAATCAAACCTGATAAAGCATCTTCACTCAAGACCTCAAGGTAAGTTATTCTGCTTGTTATATATTCATTTGTTTGTTGAATAGTGACCCGTACAAAGGTGACAATAGAATAAATGCAACGTGGGAACTTGTTCATAGTACAAAACTATACATTTTCTACCAACAACTTCTGCCACCTTCTACTGAGGAATGAGGGAACCTCAGGGCAGACACTTCACCTACCCACTGATCCATACCAGGCCCTTGTCTTGTTGCATTTTACTTTTCTCTTTCGTCCCCACCCCTGATCTCATCACCCTTCTTCTCTCCCATAGACACCTACTCTAATGAATTTGATACATCTTAAATATGTATCATTGTAAAAATACAGTTGTATGTGTATGTGTGTTCAATTTGAATACAGGGTATTATTCCTTGTTTCTTCTGCTGCTTTTTACTATTTCTTTTTTGTCTTGCTTTTTCGCTATGTACTATGCTGTTAGGATTTCTCTATGTAGCTGTATATATTACATGATAGATGTATATTTGTGTAGGGCTGTTAGCACCACAGGGTCGTGAGGTGTCCCTTATGCTGTGCTGAAGTGCAGGATCCGAGAAGTAAAGAGACAGGACACTGAAGAACTGGTAAAGAGCAGCTGGACTCGGGGGGCCATGCAACCTATGAGCAGAGATGGAGGCCCCAAACGCCCAGAGCATCTGTATTTATTAGGTACAAGCAGGGGGTGGGGTCATGAGTGAGGTCATCATCTATAGGCTCAGTAATAGGGCATATATAATCACGTGAGTCACAAGCGAGGGGGCCACCCCATTATGTCACCTGGGCAGAGAGGTGGGCCGTGCACAATAGGGGGCTGTGCCATGCACAGTAGTAGAGGGTCGTGTACAGAAAAGGAGTCCACCCCCAGTAGGTCACCGAGGCAAGGAGGTGGGCTGTGTGCAATAGATGTTGTGCACAGCACTTCTTATCTGGG
>PVKV010023513.1:0-33176 GCA_004027835.1 Alouatta palliata | reverse complement strand
GAGAAGAGAAGAGAAGAGAAGAGAAGAGAAGAGAAGAGAAGAGAAGAGAAGAGAAGTCAAGTCTACGACCATACCACCCTGAACATGCCTGATCAGAAGCTAAGCGACCATACCACCCTGAACATGCCTAATCGGAAGCTAAGCAGCATTGGGCCCGGTTAGTACTTGGATGGGAGACCGCTTGGGAATACCAGGTGCTGTAGGCTTTAAAAAATAAAAAGAAAAAAAAGAAAAAGAAAAAATCTCTCAGGGTGGCAGCTGCGGGAGCTCGGTCATACTGGGGAAACATCGGACAAAAATGAAGTAAACACAGGGCTTATTTGGTGTGGTCTGTTTGGGCTTTGGTGTGTTTTGACCTGGAGCTGTTTCAGGCCAGGGAGGAAGAACACAATTCAGGAGAAGAGAAGGAATGTGATAAAATTTGTAAAGAAATTATAAAGCAAAAAGATAAAAGTCAAATGAGGAAAAGGTGTGCCCTCAGCCCCCACTCAGTATCTTGTCGAGGGATGGCCAGGTCTTACCGATATTTCTACCTCTGCTTCTGTTGGCATTTGTATTCGTAGAACTACGGTAATCACTTCAGACGTTTGTATTTCTAGAATTACGATAACTGCTTTCACCCGAGCCAGAATTCAACAAATGAGAAAAGAGGGAGATTTGGAGGCATGGTAATTTCCAGTGGTTACACACCTTCAAGATCAGCAAAGGCAAGTATGGGTTGCTTTTGAACCCCATCCCTTCATACTGCTGAAGAAGTCTGAATGGGCCATCAGCCGGTGTGGGCCTGGGTCTCCATTTATGCTAGGATTATTAAAGAATGTAGCTATTTCTTATGGCTGATTCCAATAGATCTGATTTTGAGAAATGGGTTAAGGGGACTTCCTCGGGCCCCAACCCAAACTGGGGCCTATCCAGTACAAACTATTCCCTCATCTGTTTGTTCCTTGCCACAGCTGGGACCACAGCAGTAGATCTGTGCCGCTCTCAAAGGCAAAGCATTTTACCGGGAGAGCCAGCGCAAAAAATACCTACAGGAGTTTGACCCTTTACCCCCCAGAACCGTGAGCTTACTTCTAGGAAGATCTAGTCTTGCTGCTCAAAGAGTTAGAGTTCATACAGGAGTTATTTATGCAGACTTTATAGGCAAAATTCAAACAGTAGTGTCTTCTTCTGGAACGCATAGCACAGCTTTTAGTTACGCCATATGAGAAAATAGGAAAAACTGACACTAGAAGAACGAGAGGACCTGGAGGTACAAACAAACAAGATGGAACAGCATATTGAGTAACTCGAATTACTGGTAAACATCCTACATGTGAGATTATGATTCAAGGAAAGACACTTAACAGGATTGGTAGGTGCTCGAGCAGATGTTTCTATTATTTCTTTCCAACATTGGCCACTTTCTTGGCCCAAGGAAAATGCTCAGTTCACTGTGCTTGGAGTAGGGCAGGCCTCTAAAGTGTATCAGAGTAGTCTCCTTTTAACCTGCATAGGGCCTGAGCGACAGCTTGGAACTATTCCGCCTATTGTGATGCAAATCCCTGTTAACTTGTGGGGAAGAGATTTGTTACAGCAATGGGAAGCTCAGGTTTTAATACCTGAACGATCATATAGTCCCCCAAGCCACCAAATGATGTAGGATTAAGATTTTTGTTTGCCAGGAGGACAATTAACAGCAGCTGAACAACATCTGAATAAACCATCTAAGGAAGAAACTGTAAGGCAATTGATCTGGTGGCAAGACCTACTCACAAAGAATTCGGAAAAGGTAATGTAATCGTAAGGCCGGTCGCCTCGCGGGGAGCTCGGACATGCCCATCTGTCTCCGCGCCTGGAAACTACGTCACCACTCCGCGCTCAACATTAAGCCCTGCACTCAGCATCTAGCTCCGCCACGTGGCTTCCCCAATGCCCACTTCTGCACTCTGCACTAGAATCTGCACTCAACACTAAACTCTGCACCCGGCACCTAGCCCGCCATTGGAAAACCCCGCCAAAGTTTAAAAGAAGCCCCACCAAAACCTGCCCAATAGCATTTTGCTCCGTCCAGGTCCCACTCCCCCTGGGCGACCCACTCACCGGAAATCCTGCCTACCTACCACTAGCAGCTTGCGCCGTCCATGTCCTGTTTCTCCACAGTCAATCAAAACGCCTTTACTCCCTATAAAACCCCACGCCCAAGAGGAGTCAAGCGCGACTTCTCTGGCCCCCCTTCCTCCGACCACAGAACCTCACCCGGGAGCTTAATAAATTGGCATTTAATTTTCCTAGGCTGGTCTCAGTTTCCTCATTTTAAACTCGGCAATAACCCTTACAGTAATAACCTGGGGGAGAAGATTTTGCTTGTATCTCTGTAAATCAACAACCGGTATGGATACTATCCAGACATTTAAAGCCGTACTATGAGCCAGATAGCAAAGAAGAGACCCCTAGGCAATCCCCCAGTTGCAGAAATGGTGAGACTAACATGGAAGGGGAGTACTGTTCCCACAAGGGGAACACGCTGACCATTGCCACCGACTTGGGGTCAAATTAAAAAAGCTTTCACAAATAGCGGAGAAAAACCTTAAGAAAACAGGACAGCCTATTATGGTTATCATGAGGACAGTTATCACGATTAAAGTGAGGATTTCTGGAGTTGGGGTAGAAGTAAAAGAAAGTTTCACACATCGGGCATATATTCTTTGCTTCCTTTAATGATCTCTGGCCTTAGTATTTTCTGTAATAACTTAGGAAATAAAGTAACAATGTTTTAGCCATCAAAACCTGAATACAAATAAAGAATGGTCCCCTAAGTTAAAAACGTTAATCTGGAGAGTTTGTGTCAATAGAGGCTGAGGTGCTGCGCAAGCATTCCTACGGAATTATTACTGGTTATTGGTTCCCTAAGGGGATACTTAGCAATGATTGCACCAGTCAGTCCTCTTGTGGTAGCATGGAATTCAGATGGCGGGTAAAGAACTACAGCTACTTGGAATTTATACATACTGAGATCAACAACCCTATTGTCTGGAGAGATGGGGGTTGGTAGGACCATGACCAGAAATAGTATGGCCAACGATAAGAGCTGAATAAAAGAACTTTGAAAAATATCTAGGGCCCTAAAACCAATAAAAGTCTTGGAAAGAATATATAATAGAAAATCAAGCCCTACTTCTTATTCATTAGAAGTTTACAAGAAATAAAAGCTCTTTAGATTCAGAGCTGTTAAATCCCTCATGTCTTTTGGTGGTGGGAGACTTAGAGACTAATTTTAGTAACTCTGAAAGTATGAGACTGAACGCAATCAGGAGAGAATAAACAGCACCTGGAAAGGCCTTTCGATGGCAAGCAAGGAGGAGGGATCCAGAGGGCCCTCAATGCCCCTTTTCAGCAGGAAGTTACAGAAGAACAACCTCCACCCTATTTCCCAAAAGATTTCTGGGTCCCAACTCCTTAAGGAAGAACTATAGGCAGTCAGGTCAGGTTCTGAGGTGTTGAGGAAGCTGCTGATAGATTGGCAGCCCTAAAAGTTGGATGAAAACACTTGGAGGATCTATGATTGCTGGTATCGTTATGTTATTAATCTGTTTTGTCTCTCTTTGTGTAGTTTGCAAGTACGGATCCAGAAGCCTCCGAGAAATGGTTCACCAAGATAGAGCTGTACTTGCTTACCCAGCTTTGTGAAACAAAGAAGGGGAAGATGTTGAGAAACACTAAGTTTACCCTGCCCCCATGGTTCCCTTGTGGAAGAGACTTTTACTTTGTAATCAGTGGTAGGCAAGTAACAGCTGCCTACCTGGTATATTCCTGACTTATGTGTATATGTAGAACACCTGTGTATTAACAAGAATCACCTATCAAAGAGCAAATAAATATGTGGATGAATCTCTGCTTGGGGCCTTCATTCATGGAGAGCTGTAAGCCCCACAGGCTGTCAGGCTGTTGACCCCCAGGACAGATCCACTCTGTTGTGCTATCTGAGTGTCTGCCTTTCAATACCTTCAGCCCACCTGGGTGGGGATCTCCCGGCCAAGCTGGTTCTCGGTATCCATATATTGAGGATGTTGGAACTGGAATGGATCCACTTTACCAGTCTCTCTGCTTTCATATATAGTTGATATTTTACAAAATCAAATGCTTAAACAGCTAAGCAAATAAAAATAAAGGACAAAAGAATCTAAACATTAAAAAGTTGTTGAATAAAAAATGACTACATGACTGAATAACACAAAATTCAGGAAAGCAGCACCTTGCAGAAAGAAGGGGCAAGATGGAATCAGAGAGGAACACAAAACTACTAAGGTTTGGGAAAAATTATATTTTTTAAAAATGAACTCACAGATGTTCACTTTATTGATGGTTCATAAACTATGAATGTATGCTCTATTCACCTTCATGTATGACACAAATTTACAGGAGTATCTTTTTTTTTTTTTTTTTTTGAGACGAAGTTTCTGTAAGGCGAAGTTTCTGTAAGGCCGGTTGCCTCGCGGGCGTTTGGACACGCCCACCACACCATGCTGGACATCAAGCCCTGCACTCAGCATCTAGCTCCGCCACGTGGCTTCCCCAACGCCCACTTCTGCACTCCGTACCAGAATCTGCACTCAACACTAAACTCTGCACCCGGCACCTAGCCCGCCCTTGGAAAACCCGCCAAAGTTTAAACGAAGCCCGGCCAAAACCTGCCCAATAGCATTTTGCTCCGTCCAGGTCCCACTCCCCCTGGGCGGCCCGCTCACCGGGAATCCCGCCTGTCTACCAATAGCAGTTTGCACCGTCCATGTCCTGTTTCTCCACCTCTATCCCCTATAAAACCCCTTGCCCTGCGAAGTTAAGCTCGACTTCTCTGGCCCCCCTTTCCCGGACCACAGAACCTCGCCCAGGAGCTTAATAAATTGTTATTTAATTTTCCTAGGCTGGTCTCAGTTTCCTCATTTTAAACTCGGCAATAACCCTTACAGTTTCACTCTCGTTACCCAGTCTGGAGTGCAATGGTGTGATCTCAGCTCACCGCAATTTCCACCTCCCGGGTTCAAGTGATTCTCCTGCCTCAGCCTCCCGCGTAGCTAGGATAACAGGCATGTGCCACCATGCCTGGCTATTTATTATTATTATTATTATTTTTAGTAGAGACAAGGTCTTTCCATATTGGTGAGGCTGGTCTTGAACTCCCAACCTCAGGAGATCCGCCCGCCTTGGCCTCCGGAAGTGTTGGGATTACAGGCGTGAGCCACCACGCCTGGTCAGGAGTACCTTTCTTAAGGTTAGAGATGGTTTGAGATCTTCCCTGCAAAATCTTTGCCTTGGCACGTGAGTCCGGGAGAGTCTCATTTATGTCAATAAATCATGGCTGGCTCGGAGACTGGAAGCGGAAACTGACTCACACCTCTACGTGCTTTCCTGGAAGAAAAACAGAACTAACTAAAGAAAGGAATAAACATCACAGATATATCACTCTCTGGTTTGTGATTCTTCCTTCCTTCCTTTCTTCCTTTTTCCCTCCACTCTCCCTCCTTTTCTCTTTCTCTCCTTCTTTTAAGATGAAGCTAAATTTTAAGTCTCCATGAGCTTTTCATCCCCCTAAGAGGAAGGTTCAACCCTTACTCATTTTGAGGGTATTTGACAAGGAAAAGGCTTTCCTATAAAGTGTTAAAATAACCTGAGAGCAATACAGCCCCTGTTGGGGTGCTTAAGTAGAAAAGATGTGACCCAGAGAATGTGACCCAACAGGAGGCTGAAATAAGTCAGCCATAGAGGAGACAGCCAAGAGACAGGCACAGGAAGTCAGAGAGCCAGGTTGCTCTGTCTCACAAATGAGTGCTCACCAGAAGGACGTTTATTTAGGTTTCCTGTGTGACTTCAGACCAGTCACTACCCCTCTCTGAGTAGCAATTTCCTCTCCGGTAATTTGGACTTAGTTACTGCCAACTGCAGGGGCCAGGTAGAGAAAGTAAAGAAGCCAAGTGAGCTAGGGGAGTGGGTAAGGGCAGAAAGGGGTGTGAACTAGAGAACAATACGTGCACCTAATCTAACTGGAAATCAGGACTCAGCTCCAGGCAGGAATGACGCCCAGTTTAGCCAGAGCCTACCTTTCTTTCTGAACGACAGGAAAGTCTGACATTTGAAAGTGAAATCTCCCTATTTTTCAAATGCTGACAATGAATTCTATCTAAAAAGGACAGAGAAGCAATAATCAAAGGAGAAGCAACCATAAACCCATTGTGCAGCTCCTCAGTAAAGTTTGCTGGGAGTTGAAAATGGGGTTCAGCTTGCAAACCATCGTTTGCTAGTCTCTGTATTAGATGATATCTGAAAAACCTCTGAAGCTTTAACAATCTATGTAAAAACAGTTTGAGGGTTAGGAAGATAGACTTTGGCTTCAGAAAGAACTTTGTGCAAACTGTAAGGCCGGTTGCCTCGCCGGGAGCTCAGACATGCCCATCCCTCTCCATGCCTGGAAACTACGTCACCACTCCACGCTGGACATCAAGCCCTGCACTCAGCATCTAGCTCTACCACGTGGCTTCCCCAACGCCCACTTCTGCACTCCGCACCAGTATCTGCACTCAACACTAAACTCTGCACCCCGCACATAGCCTGCCGTTGGAAAACCCGCCAAAGTTTAAAAGAAGCCCGGCCAAAACCTGCCCAATAGCATTTTGCTCTGTCCAGGTCCCACTCCCCCTGGCTGTCCCGCTCACCAGAAATCCCGCCTACCTACCAATAGCAGCTTGCACCGTCCACGTCCTGTTTCTCCACAACCAATCAAAACACCTTCACTCCCTATAAAACCCCACGCCCAAGAGGAGTCAAGCACGACTTCTCTGGCCCCCTTTCCCGGACCACAGAACCTCGCCCGGCAGCTTAATAAATTGGCATTTAATTTTCCTAGGCTGGTCTCAGTTTCCTCATTTTAAACTCGGCAACAACCCTTACACAAACCAATTTCAAGCTCTTTCTCTCTCCACATGTGTGATATCTGACAAGTTTCTGAACCTCTCTAAGTTTCAGCATCCTTCCCGATATTATGCATCTGCAAAGATGGAATGAGAAAATATGCACAGAATGCTACCCCCGGTGTCTAGCACAGTGCTCTATAAATGACTATCGTAATTCTCTGCCTTCACCATGACGTGACCATGCATACTTTTACATCTGGATGGCTCTAAGCAAATAAATAATTGGATGAACTGCTGGTTGCATGTGTTCCCCAGGAACAGGGCATGAAACTCCACTGGGGGAGCATCAGCCAAGACATAGATTATGCAGAAAGGCTTCATGACAGTCACTGCAGGCAACAGGCTGCTCTTGAGTTCATCTCCTGAATCACTAAGTCTGGGGACCTAGAGAACTCAAAGCCCTATGGGTAGAAAAATGAAACTGATGCCTGCAACTAAAGTAAGATTAAATCAAAACAATTCAACATTTTATATTACAAGCTGATTTTTAAGTATTTCTGTCTTGTGTAGTAATTTTAGATTTATCAAATAATTTTAAAGATAGTTCCAGAGGTTCTCATATACCCTTGCCAAGTTTCCCCAGTTTTAAAATTTTTTTTTATTTAAAACGGGGGTTTCACTATGTTGCCGAGGCTGGTCTCGAACTCCTGGGCTCAAGAGTTCCTCCCACCTAAGCCTCCCAAAGTGCTGGCATTACAGGCATGAACCACCATGCCCAGCCAGTTTCCCTTCTTGTTAACGTCTTACATAACCTTAGTAAATGTGTCACAACTGAAAAGTCAACACTGGTGCATTATTACTAAGTACATTCTAGACTTCATGACAATTTCACCTGTCTCTCCATTTACGTCCTCGTTTATGATTTCTGTTCCAGGATCCCATCCAAGGTATCACATTGCATTTAACTGTAGCATCTCCTGTCTCCTCTGATATGTCCATTTCTCAGTCTTTCCTTGGTTTTCATGAACTTGGCAGTCTTAGGGGGAAATACTCATCAGGTATTTTGTAGAGCGTCCTCCAATCTGGGTCTGCCTGGTGTATTTCTCATGATTAGGTTGGAGTTTGGGTTTGGGGGAAGAACAACACAAAGCTGAAACATACTCCTCTTCACATCATATCAAAGGTTGCCTGATAGCCACGTGGCTTCCTCAGTGATGTTGGCCTTTATCACTTGGTTAGGGTAGTATTTGCCAGGTTCCTCCTCTTTCAAATTCACAGGTTTTTCTCCTTGTCGTACTCTATTCTTTGGAAGCAAACCACTAAGTCAAGCCCACATTTTGTGGGAGGTGGGAGGAGCTGAGGAAGATTAAGTGGCTCCTCCCAGAGTGTCCACACATATTACCTGTAAGCAGCAACTGACTGGTGCCATAGCTCATACTTGCCAAAAGAACTTTGGGAGGCTTTTGGGGAGGATGGCTTGAGGCCAGGAGTTTGAGACTAGCCTAGGCAACTTAGCGAGACCCCGTCTCTACAAAAAGTTTTAAAATTATCTGGGTATAGTGGCATGTGACTGCAGTCCCAGCTACTTGGGAGGCTGAGGGAGGAGGATTGCTTGAGCCCGAGAGTGTGAACCTGCAGTGAGCCATGATTGTGCCACTGCACTCTAGGCTGGGTGACATTGCAAGACCCTGCCTGAAAAAAAAAGGTAAGTAATAATCTTTCATTCTTGTGTGGCACTGTACCCCCACTTTAAGGAGGTGGAAATGGAGGCCGGGAATGGTTAAATGTCTTTCCCATATTGGCTAAGTTATCTATAAGATAACAGAGCTTAGGTTCAAACCTCCATTGCTCTGCCCTCAAAGCCCATCTTTTTTCCACTGTCTGGTGTGGCTGACCCCAGCAGTCCTGCCCCCACCCCTCTGGCTTTGGTTATCTCTCTAGGAAACCATGAATCTTTGATGATCTCACTTAAGTGATCCTTAACCAAAACTTATGATTCTAATGCCAGAGCTCCTGTCTATAGGAGGAATGGGGATGCAAATGACTTCTTAACAGTCAGATATCCAGTCTGTAGGAACCACGGGGACGCAATGGTCAGTACCCAGTGCTATGTGACCTTAGCAACAAAGAACTGGGGCAGAGTGCAGCCTGATTAATATTTAATTACAACTATGCTACAGTCTGGCCAGTGCACCTCAATGTAGCAGTCTCTCCTTGTGAGGTATCACCCAGAGTTCTTTGTCTCACAACCGAGAGAATAAAGTAGCGTGGACACAAAGGGTGAGATTAGAGTGAAAGTTTAAAAAGCGAAAAAAGAAAGTTTTCTGCCACCAAGAGAGGGCCCGGAAGAGGGCTGCGTTTTTTGCAGTTGAATGCAAAGGCTTTTATAGGAAACCAGTGAGAGTTGGGTGTCTCATTTGCATCAGGTGCAAATTTCTGGTAGCTCCACCCCATCCTCCTAATAATGCGCACAGCAGGCCCTTAGCTTGAGATACTCCATATTGCACTTGTTCCCCTTACTGCCCATGTGTCAGGGGATGGAAGTTTCCATCGCAGGTATGTCTGGACAAGTCACCTGTGTAGCCTTTCTTATCTGTGCAGCTGCAGGCATGTCTTTCTTTTGTTTGATTCAACCAAGGACCCACCCTCACTGCCTGCCTCAGCAGTTTCTTTCTTTCTCTTCTCTCAACTATATCTCTTTCCAGAACCTGGCATGCAATTCTTTTCACTCCCAAGGGGATGGTAGTGATGGTATCAATGGCACGGGCACTATCATAGCCAGTGGAAGCCCAGCAGGCAGGCCTCAGCACCGCAGTGACTCACGTTTCCTTCCACTGCATCTGACTGGCAACCCCAAAGTCAGGGAAGGAGAAATCGGTTTCCTTCTTTTTACTGAGAGAAATGCAACAGCATGCACGCAGGGAGGGATGAAAAATTCATGCCACAGATGCAGTCCATCTCACCCACTGGCCCTTACTGGATGGAGGTGAGGCAGACATGGGCTATGAACCCAACTGAGTTGAGAGATGAGAAACGACTCTAGGAAGATGAGTGGAGCAGGGATGTTTTCCTAGAGAAATATTATGGTGTAAAACCAAAAAACGTACACTGCAGTACCCCTAAACCCAAGTTACAGATGTGGAAAGAGACTCAATCAGGAGCTGTGATTCTGGGGGGTCACAATCAGAGGTTGTCCAGGTTGTTTTTGGAGCCTAGACCTGTCTTCTCCCAAAGCCGATTCATGTGATGTCCCATCCTACCTTCTCCTACGAACGCTTTTGCTTTGACATTATTTACTTCACTTGGGCGCCCTCTTAAAGTGAACTGTCTTACTCGCCTTTTATGTATTATTTCATTTTGTCATTAAAAAAAAACTTTTTAGCTAAAGTTGTTGCATCCATTATAACCATTATAAATCCATGTTTTGATATCATTTTTAAAAGACACTCTCGCTTAATGTATCTCTTCATGTTACTGCTTTATAAAATTGTCCTGATTTTAAGCAGGAACTAGGAAGTTTTGTTGTCAAGGAGTTACCAAGACTCAGACCTCAACCCGTAAACTAAGGGAACTGCAGCATCTTCCCCTTGGTGAATTTTGTGCCTGGGCTATTTGAGACACCTGGCAAAGATGTGCCTTGTAACCGAATGCCCGGGCTTCCTTGCCATAATCCTGTGAATCGATCCTCCATGACAGACAGTGGCTTTCCGAAGCCTGCAAAAGCCTTCTGAACAGACAACTGGAATTTATTCCTATCTCTGGACCTGTGTTTAGTTGGGAGCTGATATTGAAGGGTTTGGCAGCATCTAATCTCTGCAATAAATTCTCCTGAGAGCTGAAATCTGTCCTCTTGCCGGGAGCTGGGGCTTCTTGAATGGCCCATCTTGTAGCTGCTGAAAGGAGAATGAGGAAGAACAGCAGTTGAGACATAAGGACCCCTCTCCCAGGCCCAGAGAATTAGAGCTAGAACCTAAATTTCATCAGAAGAAATTGCAAGAGGAGCAGTTATGCCCTGGCAATATTTTAACCCCAAAAACAATTCTATGAGTGGCCCAAAGAGGTCAAGGACACTTGTGTTCATACCCACTGGCAAAGATGAGCTCAAGCTCCTGTTTTCCATGGATTGCCAAGACTGATTTCTTTAAAACTCATTCAATGAATGTTTATTGAGCACCTACTAAGTGCCAAGCACTGGAACGTCACAATGGGCAAGCAGAGATCTCTGCTCTCATGGAGATGGGGATTGTGTCAACCCCACAAGGAAGAAAGCATGCAGTATGTCTGGACAGTCCTGACTAGGGAAGGAAAAGCAAATTGTGGCATCTTCAGGGAACCTGGAGGTCACTGGAAAGGTGGCAGGCAGGGGATCACAAGTACCAGTCAAGATGATAAAAGTCAGGGCTGATGAAAAGGGTGGTAGGAGCCTGGAAATCACCGGATGGGGTCCAGTGCAAGAGTGATTTTTACTTTGATGTTTTTGTTGTTGCTGCTGCTGTTTTAGAGACAGGATCTGGCTGTCACCCAGGCTGGAAAGCAATGGTGCAATCCTTGCTCACTGCAGCCTCAAACTCCTGGCCTCAAGCGATCCTCCCATCTCAATTTCCTGAGTAACTGGGACTACAGGTGCATACCGCCATGCCTGGCTGATCTTTTTCTTAAGGCTTTTGTAGAGACAGGGTCTCCCATGTTGCCCAGGCTGTTCTCAAACTCCTGACCTCAAATGATCCTCCTGCCTCAGACTCCCAAATGTTAGGAGCCTCTCAGTTTTATGTTTAGCAAATACTCTCTGAGTATCTTTTCTTTGCAAAGCATCACTAGGTGTTGAGAATACAGCAGGGACCAAGATGGGTATGTTCACTGCCCTCAGAGAGATTACAATTAAGTGAGGGTCACAGAGAAGAAAACAAGCAGTTCTGACACCAGCAGGACCCAGGCAGTGATTGAGAAAACCACAGAGACCTGGGAACAGTGGAGAGGCAGTATCCTAATGAGACAGCAGAGGTAGAGGAAGTTAGTAGGTGAAGACAAGCTGAGGTTGTAAGGCCGGTTGCCTCGCCGGGAGCTCGGACGTGCCCATTCCTCCCAGCGTCTGGGAATTACGTCGCCACTCCGCCATCAACATTTAACTCCTCCACATAGCCTCCCCAACACCCACCCCTGAAGCAAACTCCGCACCCGACACCTAGCCCGCCGCTGGAAACCCCCGCCCAAAAATTTTTGAAAAGCCCCAACAAACCTTGCCCAATAACACTTTCTCGCCCAATAACACTTTCTCACCCAATAACACTTTCTTGCCCAATAGCACTTTCTTGCCCAGTAGAAGTTTCTTGCCCGATAGCACTTTCTTGCCCAATAGCACTTTCTTGCCCGATACCACTTTCTTGCCTGATAGCACTCCCTTGCCCGATAAGCATTTTGCACCGTCAAGGTCATTTTTCCCCAAGGCGGCCCGCTCACCAAGAATCCTGCCTGCCCACTAGTAGTAGCTTGCCTCGTCCACGTCCTGTGTTCCAGTATCCAGTCAAGTGCCTTATGCTTTGTCTCCTCAGTTCCCAATCAAATGCCTTCACTCCCTATAAAACCTCTTGCCCTAAAAAGTTAGGTGTGACTTCTCTGGCCCCCTCCCGGACCATAAAACCTTGCCTAGTAGCTAAATAAATTTTTTTGTTTTTTCATTTTCTTATACTGGTCTCAGTTTCTTCATTTTAAACTCGGCAATAACCCTTACAGAGGTGAGGAAGGTGCAAGGA
This sequence comes from Alouatta palliata, assembly GCA_004027835.1. Lineage (NCBI taxonomy): Eukaryota > Metazoa > Chordata > Mammalia > Primates > Atelidae > Alouatta > Alouatta palliata. The sequence continues at coordinate 20,539 of PVKV010023513.1, read as the reverse complement.
GTGAGGGGGAGGGGTGTTCCTGGCTCAGGCCCACCCTAAGCAGAGAAAGCATGGCACATCCAAGGTCCAGCTCCAAGTTCCATCCAGCTAGATGTAGAACTTCATGTTGAGGGATGAGGCTGGAGAGTCGAGCAGCAGCTCAGATAAGATGGGTCGATTACAGTTTGCCAAGGAGTTTGAACTTTATCCTCAGAGAAACAACAAGGAAGGGGGATTTTTTTTTCCACTTATTTTATTTGTTAATGTTTGATTTTAATTTTTGTAGGTACACGGCCGGGCGCGGTGGCTCACGCCTGTAATCCCAGCACTTTGGGAGGTCGAGGTGGGCGGATCACAGGGTCAAGAGATCGAGACCATCCTGGCCAACATGGTGAAACCCCGTCTCTACTAAAAAATACAAAAATTAGCTGGTTGTGGTGGCACGCACCTGTAGTCCCAGCTACTTGGGAGGCTGAGGCAGGAGAATTGCTTGAACCTGGGAGGCGGAGGTTGCAGTGAGCTGAGATCGCGCCACTGCACTCCAGCTTAGCGCCTGGTGACAGAGCAAGACTCTGTCTCAAAAAAAAAAAAAAATTTTGTAGGTACATAGTAGGTGTACATATTTATGGGGCACGTGAGATATTTGGATACAGGCACGCAATCCACAAGAATCACATGGAAAATGGGGTATTCATCTTTCAAACATTTATCTTTTGCGTTATAAACAATCCAATTATACTCTTTCAGTTATTTTTAAATATGCAATTATATTATTATTGACTATCATCACCCTGTTGTGCTATCAAATACTAGGTCTTATTCATTCTTTCTAACTATGTTTTTTGTACCTATTAATCATTCCCACCTCCCCACCACCCTCCCACCATGGGAAAGGAGGGTCTTAAACAGACACATGAACACAACCCGATTTGTAGTTTAGAAGGATCCTTATGGCTTTAGTGTGGCAAGCAGATGAGAGCTGGGCAAGACTGGAGATTGAGAGCCGGGTGAGAGGCTACTTGAGTCCAGCAGGAGGCCCTCCCCTGGGAGGCTGCCTGACGTGAGGGCCATGGGGAAGCAGGAAGCCTGGAACCTGCAGAGCTGTGATTTTAAATGGTGCAATGCAGAGATCCACGGGAGATGCTGCAAAGGGCCTCCCTGGAGGGGTGAAACAATTGCAATTAGGAGAGTGGACGGTGAGGGTGGGACTTGGCACTAAGCAGGACAGCATTTAGCTCCTTGGCATCTCCTCAGCCTGAAGGACTTGACTTTCTTCTTTTTCCTTTTTTTTTTTTTTTTTTTTTTTTGAGATAGAGTCTCACTCTGTCGTCCAGGCTGGAGTGCAGTGGCAAGATCTTGGCTCACTCCAACCTATGACTCCTGAGTTCAAACGATTCTCCTGCCTCAGCCTCCCCAGTAGATGGGACTACAGGCACGTGCCACCACGCCCAACTAATTTTTGTATTCTTAGTAGAGATGACGTTTCACCATATTGGCCAGGCTGGTCTTCTCCTGACCTCGTGATCCGCCCCCCTCGGCCTCCCAGAGTGCTGGGATCACAGAAGGGCTTGACTTTCATCTATCTTATGTAAAATTTGGTTGGGAGAAAAGATTCAAATACTAAAAACTCTGTTGGACAGAATGAATAAAAGATGATATTGGGAGATTCTTTTGTTTTTTAATTTTACTTTAAGTTCTGGGCTCCATGTGCAGAACGTACAGGTTTGTTACATAGGCATACATGCGCCATGGAGGTTTGCTGCATCCGTCAATCTGCCATCTAGGTTTTAAGCCCCGCATACATTAGGTATTTGTCCTAATGCTCTCCCTCCCCTTGCTCCCCCAACCCCCACAGGCCCTGATGTGTGATGTTCCCCTCCCTGCGTCCACGTGCTCTCATTGTTCAACTTACATTGGGAGATTCTTGAGCGTCCATCCACCTTCCTCCTGGATTCCGTGAATCGGAATCTCCATGGGAGGGTCCATTTGGGCTCCTGGAAACTGCGCAGGAGGCAGCTGGGGCTAACAGAGAAACCAAGATGAACGAGTGAATGAAACGCCCTGAAAACTGCTGTCAGCCTCCATCCAAATAATGGTTTAAAAATTCGCAGGAAAGAGAAAGGACACTTCAGGCAACTGCTTAACAGGCAAAACCTCCCAAAGCAAAAACAACGCGCTAGCAGCCCAGTATCTGGGGACGATGTGGAAAATACCTCTATTGGAAAACTGGAAACCGGGACAACTGGAGTTTCCAGGAAGAGGTTACATAAGCTGAAGGATTTCTTTGGAGCTGTTCTGAGTAAGATGAATGTAAGAAGAGGCACAGGAGGAAGAAAATCAGGCTGCCAGGTTCAGCGGACATTTTCCATCTCACTGCGTCTACCTAGAAATACTGGGAAGGATGTCATTTTAGGGAAACGCCATCTCTAGACCCCTGGATATTGGAAGGAGGCCCCCACTCCATTATGGAGGGCCTTATGGCATGGCATTTAAGAGCCCCAACACCAGAGCCAGACTGCCTGGGTTGAAGTCCCATCTTTGCTGCTTTTATCGGCAAAGTAGCTTAATATTCTGTGCCTCAGTTTCTTCAGGTACAAAATGGATTTGTCATAATAAACCCTACCTAATAGGGTTGGTAAAGGATTAATTGGGTTAATTTGATGTACAATGCTTAGAATAAAGCCCCACGCTTGGTGCTAATAATTGATAGTTACTATTAAATCAAATGCCAAAGTCTGTATTATTTTTAGAACAGGGAACTTGTTAAATAGTGTGTTTGGTAAAGGTTTGCAGCGGGGGCATTGAAACAGGAAAAGAAGCACATTCTTATCTCTCCAAACAAAAGGGAGACTGGGCCGAAGACTCTATAGCATGAACCAGGGTTTTCAAACAGCTTCATATGGCCATGTGGCAAAGCCAGGCTGATTCCTCAAACACAATATGCCTGCAATTACGCTACTTTACATACCTAATAAATGGGCACGTGTTTGTTTTCTTCACTCTGCAGACAGATTCTCATTGTCTGGAGGAAAAATAAAATAGCATGCCAGGCTTACTGACAGAAGGTTTTACAGGAAAAAGAAAAAAACCCAAAAACTTCTGTCATCAAGGGCTCTTCTTCCTATTTCTAAACACAGGAAGGCCAGGCTGACATTTCACACATGATTGACTGAGAGAACTATGCTCACTTCTGGGTCGGTGTGTGCATGTGTGTGTGCAACTGAGTGTGCACATGCCCAGATCTGCACTTGAGCTTACCTGCGGCTTACCTGTGTGCTTACCTGCGACTGTAGCTCAGCCGAATCCAAGATTCAGACTTATTTATGCAGAAATCATGAGTTGGTGGGGCCAGAAGCTGCCTAGAGCCTATTTGCAGAGATTGATTTGCATGTGCCAAGGGAAATTGGGAAGATAGCGTGGAGAGGACAGCCTGGTGATTGGTTCAGCGGGCAGAAGAGCTGCCGAACCCATGCAGTCCTCCCTGAAACTTTAGTGAGTCTGCAAGGAATGAACCCTCTCTGTTTGCAAGACCTTCAAAGTCAGCAAGATATAAGCTTGGCAACCATGAATTGAGTTATCACAAGAATGAAGCCAGCACAGAGGAAAGCAGAAAGATGGAGAGACCAGTCTTGATGTCATGGTGTGGTGACTTGGCTGGCACCTGCTGTGCCTACCTTCCCACAAAGAGCTTTAGTCCCATGCCCAGTTGATCCTTCCATTGGTGTCAACTGAGTTTGAGATGGATTATCTGTTACTTGCTGATGCTCCACCCATAGTCTCAGCCTCCAAAAGCAGAGATTACAGGTATGAGCTGCCTGGCTAAGATTCTGCAAGCTACAAAGTCACTAACCAGCTCTGGATTCTGCAGTGAGCCCTCTTCCTCCCAGGGATGGGTTTTATTTCTAGAAAGGCATCTCTGAGGCAAGACAAGTCTCTGAGCTGGGGCCCACTTTCTTCCCATGGTCAGAACTCTTCCCCAGCTCCCCTGCAGGTCCTGCCCATGGTCAGCATTAGGCCAGAGCAGAGTGGCCCACTGAGGGAACTCAGGAGAGCAGGTGAGGATAGAGATGGGTCTGAGCTGGGACCCTGGGGTCTCAGCAGTGTGATCTCCAAGTCAGCATGGGAGGACGGGGGCAGCCGAGGGCCCGGCCCTATTCCCCTGGAGCCTGCCCTGGTCAGATCTGCAGAGTGTGGCCAAAGGGCAAGGGGCACTGGCATGGCCTGTGGACAGTTGTCCAGCAGGTCTGGAAAGACTAAAGGGGCCCAGCCCAGCCACCCCACAGGGAGGGGAACAGGGGCAGCAAGGGTTATGGTCCTACTGGGACAAGACAGGCAGGGTCTTGACCCGGACATCTCAAGGAGCAGCTGGGAGGCAATAGAGCTTTCAGCTGAAGGTGACGTGGCCCCAAGACTCTCTCCCTGCAGTTTTGTTTTGGTTTTTCTTGAGACAAATCTCACTCTATTGCTCAGACTGGAGTACAGTGGCATGATCATAGCTCACTGCAACCTCAAACTCCCTGGCTCAGGTGATCGTTCCACCTCAGCCTCCTGAGCAGCTGGGACCACAGGTGTGCACCACCGTGCCCAGCTAATTTTTGTATTTTTTGTAGAGACAGTCTTGCCATGTTGCCTAGGCTGGTCTTGAACTCCTAGGCTCAAGTTATCCACCTACCTCAGCCTCCCTAAGTGCTGGAATTACAAGCATGAGCCATCATGCCCAGCCTCCGTAGTTGTTTTACAAAACTCACCACTGCATACCAAAGTGGTGGCTCAGGGGTTGTTGCCTGCTGGCCACCAGGACCCCACCTGGAGGCTGAGACCTGACCAAAGCCCAGGTGTCTGTGGCTTGAGGATAAGTGTGTCTTGTGGTCACAAGACCAAGCCACTTGTGCCTACTCAGAGGGTCTTCACCCCAGGGTCTCCCCTTTTCTGGTTCCCTCCAGTTTAGTCCCATCAGGGCCCTTGAGCACGTGACAGAGCATCCAAGCGCCATTCCAGGAAGACTGGCAGCTCAGCTAATGGCATCGTGTCTCATATACAGCAAAAACATCAAGACATCAGATGCGCAGATAAATGGCTAAAAATGCTTAAGAATGGAAATAAATATAGGACCAGCAAGAAGACAAAGTGGAGAGTGAGGGTCCCCTGTGAACATCTCTACAGAGTGAGGGTGACAGAGCCCGTTGCTGTTGCCTGGCACCTTCTACATCTGAGACAGCAGTCAGCACACTGTCCTTACCCACAGGGCAACAGAAACCTGGTCCCCAGCTTTTCTGCCCATCCCTAAAAGGGTCATCTTGCTTGGAGAGAATCTGATGACAGGGCCTGGGCCACCTTTAAGTCAGGGATGGAGATACTTTCTGGTGACCCTAAAGGAAGGAGTAAGTCCAGATCAGAGTTGGGAACACTGAGCATTCATCTACTCTTTAATCAAGGGAGATGAGCCCCAGTCCTGGGTACAAACAACCTCTCCCACAGAACCACAAAATCAAAGACTAGAATCTTCCAGAATCCTCGGGCTCTAATCCTTCCTGGCTTGATCTGATGCTTGCCTTACCAGAGCATGATTCTTTCCGTAGACATCTCAGTGGGTCTAAAAGGGAATCCTCCTGCAGATGCCGGGTTAAATGTGGTCACTCCTGCTGAACTTTGAGAAGGTGAAGACCAAGAAATCAGGAAAAATACCAGGTACAGCCCTTCCACACCTGGCCAGAGCAGGACAAACAGGCCAGGTCATAACAGGAGCCCAGGTCTAGAGCTGAAGAAAAAGTCAAGCCTTGGGGGTGGTTAGTCACAAATCCTATCCACAGAGGGCAATGTGGGCACCACAGGTCAGCTGGGCCCTAGTGACCCTCCATGGCTTTGGAAGAAAACAAGGAGCTTTCTGCAAAACAAAACAAAGAAAAGTCCAGGCGAGATGGCTCAAGCCTGTAATTCCAGCATTTTGGGAGGCCAAGGTAGAAGAATCGCTAGAGCCCAGGAGTTCAAGACCAGCCTAGGCAACATAGGGAGACCCCATCGCCATAAAAAATTAAAAAATTAAAAAAAAAATTAGCCAGATGTGGTGGCTCACACTTGTGGTCATGGCTATTTGGGAGGCTGAAGTAGGAGGATTGCTTAACCCTGGGAGGTCAAGGCTACAGCCAATCATGATCGTGAGACTTCACTCCAACCTGGATTGCAGGCATGAGCCACTGCACCCGACCAGTTTGCCAGTTTCTTACAAACCTAAATACACATTTACATATGATCCGGTAATCACCTTCTTTGGCCTTCACCCAAAAGAGATGAAAACTTACCTCTCTACAAAAATCTGCACATTCATGTTTAGAGCACCTTTAGTCATAATTGCCAAAACATGGAATCAAGCACGATGTGCTTCAATAGCTGAATGGAAAAACAAAATGTGGCATGACCACACAAGGGAACATTATGCACTGCTAAGAAGTAATGAGCTACCAAGCCTTGAAAAAACACGGAAAAATCTCAAATGCATATTGCTAAGTGAAAAGAGCCCATCTAAAAGGGATACATACCATCAGATTTCAATATGACATTCTGTATATAGTTGTAAAAGGCAGAGGTAGATAGAAACAAAAAAATCTGTGGTTTCCAGAAGTTCGAGTGGAAGAAGGAAGGGATGAATGATGGGGCACATGGGGACATTTTAAGACAATAAAACTATTCTGTATAATGCAGTGACTATGGACACATGTCATGTCATTATGCATTTGTCAAAATCCATAGAATGTAAAACAGGAAACATGAACCATAATGCAAACTATGGATTTTAGTTAATAATAACTTTTCTATATTAGTTCATCAACCATAACAAATGTACCACACTAATGCAAGATTCTAATAATAGGGGAGAAGCTGGGGTAGGGATGGGGACCTATGGGAACTCTGCACTTTATCAATTTTATGTATACCTAAAACTTATCTAAAAATAAAAGTATATGAATTTTTTAAAATCCCAATGAAGATCATCAAAAGTAGAATAGATTTAAAAATTATAGTATATTTGTATAATTGAATACAGTACTATGCAACAATTACAATGAATAAACTCAGATGTTAAATGTCATCTCTATGGTGGTAACCACGCCAAAGAAAAATAAATACCTATAGAATATACATAAAGGGAAATAAAAATAAAATTAAAATATTTTCCAAAAAAAATCAACTAAACTCAAAAGACAACAGTAATGTACAAAAAATCAAACAAAAACCTATAAGGTTTATAATATGAAAACAAATAGCAAAATGACAGAAGCTCCTACTTCCGAGTAATTATTCTAAATGTAAATGGATTAAACTATCCTATCAAAAGGCAAAGACTAGCAAAACAGACTAAAAACATGATTCAACTATGTTTTTTACAAGACTCACATTAAATTGAAAGACATGAATAGTTTAAAAGCAAAAGGAGGAAAACAAACATTTCATGTACATAGTACACAAAAAAATTGGGATGGCAATTTAATACCATGCAAAATAGACTTCGTTTTTTTTCTTTATTTCTTCTTTAGAAACAAAAATGAGATACATGTGCATAGCATGCCAGTTTGTTACAAAGGTATCCGTGTGCCACGGTGCTTTGCTACACCTATTGCCCCAACCTCTCAGTTCCCTCCCCTCACTCCAAGATGGACTTTCAACCAAATAATGTTAAGAGATAAGAAACACACTGTATATTCATAAAAGATTTAATTAGCAAGAATATATAAATATTTTAAACATTTATGTACCTAATAACAGACCATTAAAATATATGAAGCAAAAATTAACCAAGTTGAAGGGAGAAATTGACAGTTCTAAAATAATACTTGAGGCCATTAATACTCTACTGTCAGTAATAAATAGAATCACCAGACAGAAGTTAGGTTAGAAAATAGAGGACTTGAACACCATAATAAACCAATTAGATCTAACAGATATATACAGAATGCTCAACAAGAAGAGAGTACACACTCTTCTCAACTGAACATGGGCATTCTCCACAGACTGTATGTTAGGTCACAAATTAAATCAACAGTGAAAACTAAACTAAAAAATTCACAATTTTATTGGAAAAATAAAATTTAAAAAAACTCTTTTTATAAGAGACAGGGTCTTGCTGTGTCATCCAGGCTGGGGTGCAGCAGTGCAATCACAGCTCACTGCAACCTCGAACTCCTGGACTTAAGCCACCCCCTTGCCTTAGCCTCCCTAGCAGCTGAGACTACAGGTGTGAGCCACTGTGCCCAGATAACTTTATTTTTTCCCTAGAGGTGGCATCTCACTATATTGCCCAAACTGGAGTGATTGTTTTAATGAGGGGCAAAAATCCATGAGATAGCATCTTGCTACGTTGCCCAGGCTGGTCTCAAACTCCTGGGCTCAAATGATCTTCACATCTCAGCTTCCCAAAGTGCTGGGATTACAGGTGTGAGCCATTATGTCCAACCAAATAACACTCTCTTAAACAATAAATAATTTAAAAAAAGAAACCACAAAAGAAATAAGAAAATATCTAGAAAGGAAGAAAAATGAAAACACTACATACCAAAAGTTATGAGATACAGCAAAAGCACTGCTAAGATGAGAAGTTTATAGCTATGGTCGGGTGCAGTGGCTCAAGCCTGTAATCTCGGCACTTTGGGAGGCTAAGGTGGGTGGATCACAAGGTCAGGAGATCAAGACCATCCGGGCCAACATGGTGAAACCCCATCTCTACTAAAAATACAAACATTAGCTAGGCATGGCGGCACACGCCTATAGTCCCAGCTACTCGGGAGGCTGAAACAGGAGAATCACTTGAACCCAGGAGGTGGAGGTTGCAGTGAGCCGAGATCACGCCATTGCAATCCAGCCTGGTGACAGAGCTAGACTCAGTCTCAAAAAAAAAAAAAAAGAAAAAGAAAAAAGTTTATACCTCTAAACACATTAAAAAGAAGAAAGACCTCAAATCTGTAATCTAACTTTAAAATCTTCTCTTCTGAGACCACTACACACACACACACACACACACACACACACACACACAAATACAACCTAAAGAATTAGAAAAAAAAAACTGACACAAAGCAAGAAAAAAAATAAGACAATAAAGATTACAGCAGAGACAGATAAAAGAAACTAGAAAAAAAATGAGAAAACCAACAAAACCAAAAGTTAGTTCTTATATTTTCAAAAAGGCTGACAAACCTTCAGCTACACTAAGAAAAAAATGACACAATATTCAAAATGAGAAATGAAGGTGGGACATTACACCAATTCTACAGAAATAAAATACTTTAAAGAATATACTGTGAACAACTGTATGACAACCGGACAGCCTAGATAAAACATACACATTCCTAGGTTTAGAAAACCTAAAAACAAACAACAACAACAACAAAAAAAACAAATGTCTGTAGATCCATAACTAGTAAAGGAATAGATCAGTAATCAAAAAGCTCCTGACAAAGAAAATCCCTTGACCTGGTCCTGTCTTCACTTGACTCTCAGGACATCGCACGGCCTCCCGCTCTCTGGCTACTCGTCAGCTCCTCCCTGCCCACTCACAGCCCGGCTGGCCTCTCCCAGCCCCGCGCTGGATCACACATTCGGACAACCCCGGGTGTCTGTCCCCAACTGGAGCCCGTGCTGCCATGAGCAGCTGCGTGGTCAGACCTCCCGTGTGTCCAAGCCTGAGCTCCTGCTGGCCATGTGATCTCTTCTTGCGGTCACTCCTAGACAATAGGAACTTCATGAGATCAAAACACAAAACTAAGCACAGCTGAGGCCATTCGTGACGCCTTCCTGGCTGTCACCACTAACCACACACACAGCTCAGCAACAAACACAGTCCGCTTCTCTCCTCCCGCCACTGCCGCCCCGTCCCCCCAGCCCCACTGCGCTCCTGGTGTGGCTCATGCTCCCTTCCACTTGTTCTCAGTCTACAGCAGACAGAGCTAAAATAAGAGGCCCGACCACCCCTCATTCAGGGCCCTCCAGACTCCCACTCACTCAAAAACGCCCCAGTGCACGCCGCCATCTGTTAGGAATCCCATCCACTGCCCACTGTCCCATCCTGCCCCGATGGCTGCCTCCCCCTGCTGCTCCTCTCCCACTACCCACTCAGGTGCTGCTGCAGCCTGGGGCCCCTGTGCAGACTCAGCCGGCCACCCAGGCCAGTCCTCACACACACTTCCCAGGCCTCCCACCCAGACGGCGACGCCACTGCGCCCTGCTTCTCCTTAGCTCTCATCACCATCTCACACCCCACACACTTTATCATCTAGCTCGTTACAGTCTTTCTTCCGCCACTGGAACGTGAGCTTCATAAGAGGAAGGGATTTTGTTTATCTGTTCACTGCTGTACCCCAAATGCCTAACGCAGTGCCTGGCACACCCTGGATGTTCATAGAGATGAATGAAAGACCAATTTCTTGATTAAAGGGGGCACATGTGTGCGACTCTCAGCCAAAATCTCCCTGGTCAGTTTTAACAGAGATGTCTGCCTACTGTGGTAAACCTCCTCTGTAATGAGTCTACAAAGCACCTGTTTATAACAATGCTTGAGAAATCTTTTTAGTTGTGATAAAATAGGAATCACATAAAACTCACCGTCTTCAGCATGTTTCGGTGCACACGTCAGGGGTGTTAAGGATATCTGCGGTATAGTGCAACCATCGCCCTCCGTCCAGCTCCAGGACGCTTTTCATCTCACAAGATGGCAACTGTCCACATTCACACTCACTCCCCACTGCCCCTCAGGGCCTGGCAGCCCCCATCCTACTTCCTGACTCTGAATTTCAGTGCTCAGATGCTTAACCTCCCTCTGGCCTGACACAGCCCGCCGGCCTCCCCACCTACCGTGAGCTTGTCCTTCTCCACCTCGAGGCTTCTCTCTACGGCTTCTGATTTCTTCCAGGCATCCAGTCGGAATCTTTTCATCACTCTTATTTCTTCCGGGAGGTCTGACTAACATTTCTATCTGGCTTCTGAGACTGCTGTGTGTACTTCGTTTCCTTTCTTTTCAATTCTTCCTGTAAATGTTTTAAAGCTTCTCAAAAAAAAAAAAAAAAAAAGCATTACTACAGAATAGCCAGCCGAAAAGGGAAGGCTTAGTCAATAGACATTTTAAGACCATTGCGGTTTTCAGCTGAGGGAGGAGGGAATCTGAGTCTCACCACAGACCATCAACAAAACTAATTCCAGAAGCCAAGAGAAAAGGAGGCAGACGGCACATGGGAGCTGACAGCAGAAACCTGCCATAAGGTAGGAAAGACCTCACCTGAGTACGAACCGAAAGAGAAAGAAAGGGATCCACAGGGGAGATCCAGAGAAGAAGAAATGCAACAAGAACTCATGAATCATTGAGAGAGTAGAGCTAAAGAATAAAAGATTCCAAAGTTAAGATTACCCGCCCTGAAAACTACCTGAAATTCATGAGAAGAAATACGTTTTGAGAAAACGGGCTGTTTTAGATAGACTAAAATACGGGAAGAAGCAGCTGGAAACCCATTGTTCCAGAAAGCAGTGCTCTCACAATGCCAAAAGCAGCACTAAATGGGAAGGGAGCCGAGGACTTAAAGGGGCTCCCCTACTGGTCAAGTTGGGACCACTTAAATATCAAAATGGAAATTTTATAATTAATTAGAGTAACCTCCCCACCCAACAGGCCCCTGGAGGGGCATAGCCCAGAGCTGCCAGCAGTGAGGATGTGCCCAGTCCTGCACTATGCACTGTGGCAGCCACCAGCCAGCCACACGTGGCTACTAAGTCCTGGAAATGTAGCTAATGAGAATGAGAAACTGATTTTTCCATTTTCCTCTAACTAATTTAAATGTAAACAGTATAAATAGCCACAAGGGGCTAAGATCTAGCAGCCTGGACTGCACAGCCTGAGAATCACAGGACACATCGTGTGAGGGAAAGGCACCAGGTTGCAAGAAAAGAAAACCCACGTTATTCACCTAACAAAGTACAACAGCAAAAAGAAGTGCGTTTGCTGTGGCTTGAATCACCTTGGAAGAAGTGGTCAGGATTAGAGCTATGAGAAAGAGGAGAAGAGAGGGGAAAAAAAACCAAAACAATAAATTTCATAACCTCGGTGATCTAAGGAGGTTATTTATTTTTTCTCTTCGGATCTGGTAAGATTTTCATAACAAAGTTATCAAAATATCTCTAATCCTAGGAGATCCAGAAACAAAAAAAATGAAATGACAAACATATCATGTATTTTAGAATAGGCTATGGTTTTAAATTTGGTGAAGTTTTCTAGTAGCAGAATTTCTTATAACTACTGTGTAAAGTATTTGGCTTGTTCACCAAAAAAAGCCATACCAAATTTGTAACTATAATTCAGACTGTTTAAAATAAATTCAATTAAGGTTCATACCAATGTTTAATCTCTTACCTATCAGGTAAAGAACAAAAAACACTCTAAGAATTGCTAGTAGAAATAAAAATTAATTAGCCAGGCTTGGTGGCAGATGCCTGTAATCCCAGCTACTTGGGAGGCTGAGGCAGGAGACTCACTTGAACCTGGGAGGTGGAGGTTGCAGGGAACTGAGATTGAGCCCTTGCACTCCAGTCTGGGTGATGAAGTGAGACTTTGTCTCAAAAAAAAAAAAAAAACTGAACATTCATATGTATCAATGTATATATCTCTTAACCTCCAAATTTCACTTGCAGGAATCCATCCTACAGATGGATATACTCCAGGAAACAAGCTACATGAGGACAGGGATTGATTTGTTTTGTTCACTACCAGATTCCTAGCACACGCCTGCTACATAGCAGCTACTCAGTAGCCACGTGCTGAATGAGTAAGCAGGAGAATGATTGTGAGAGGTCATATATGCACAAAGTTATTCAGTGCAGCCCTCCTTGTATTCTCATAAATAGAAAAAGAACAGAAATACGTAAGTGCTTAGGTAAGGATATTATGGCACATATTCTATACAATAATAAAACAAAGAATAAAGATGTTCTGTTAAGATACATAATGACTGCAGTAGACTATCACTAATGTTTTTAAAAAACACCGTGGAGATATATATATATGTACTTGCTAAGGATTTCTCTGGAAAGATATGAGATTGCTAACACCAGCTGCCTCAAGAGAGGTAAATTAGAATGCAAACAAATCAACTGTAAAAAAATACCCTGAGTGATCAGAAAATCTGAATATGGACTAAGTATTAGTTGATATTAGGGAATCACTTTTTGTTATATGTGACAAAGGTATTATTATTATTATTATTATTATTTTTGACAGAGTCTCACTCTGTTGCCAGGGCTGTCGTGCAGAGGCATAATCTTGGCTCACTGCGATCTTTGCCTCCCAGGTTCAAGCATTTCTCCTGCCTCAGCCTCCCAAGTAGCTGAGACTAAAGGCATGCGCCACCACACCTAGCTAATTTTTTTGTGTTTTTAGTAGAGACAGGGATTTGCCATGTTGGCCAGGCCGGTCTCAAACTCCTGACCTCAAGCAATCTGCCTGCCTCAGCTTCTCAACGTGCTGGGATTACAGGCATAAACCACTGTGCCCAGCCGATAATCTTATATGTTAAAGGTGTCTTTCTCAGAGAAACATACCAGACTATAGGTGAAACGAGATGTCTGGGATTTTACTTTTTAAATTCCAGATTAAAAGGGAAAAAAGAGTAGAGAGGCCAGAGAGATGAAATTAGAAAGACAAAATGATCACTGGTGAAATATGGGAATTCATTCTATTATTCTTGCTACTTTCATGTACTTTTGAAATGTTCTATCATAATAACCATTTTTTTTAAAAACTGAGGCATCACACTACCGGACTTCAAACTATACTAGAAGGCTACAGTAATCAAAACAGCATGGCACTGGTACCAAAACAGAGACATAGACCAATGGAACAGAACAGAGGCCTCCGAGGCAACACAACACATCTACAACCATCCGATCTTTGACAAAAACAAGCAATGGGGAAAGGAATCCCAGTTTAATAAATGGTGTTGGGAAAACTGGCTAGCCATGTGCAGAAAGCAGAAACTGGACCCCTTCCTGACACCTTACACTAAAATCGACTCCAGATGGATTAAAAACTTAAACATAAGACCTAACACCATAAAAACTCTAGAATAAAATCTAGGCAAAACCATTCAGGACGTAGGCATAGGCAAGGACTTCATGACCAAAACATCAAAAGTATTGGCAACAAAAGCCAAAATAGACAAATGGGACCTAATCAAACTCCACAGCTTCTGCACACCAAAAGAAACAGTCATTAGAGTGAATCGGCAACCAACAGAATGGGAAAAAATTTTTGCAGTCTACCCATCTGACAAAGGGCTGATATCCAGAATCTACAAAGAATTAAAACAGATTTACAAGAAAAAAACAAACAAGCCCATTCAAAAGTGGGTGAAGGATATGAACAGACACTTTACAAAAGAAGACATACATGGAGCCAACAAACAGATGAAAAAATGCTCATCATCACTGGTCATTAGAGAAATGCAAATCAAAACTACCTTGAGATACCATCTCATGCCAGTTAGAACGGTGATCATTAAAAAATCTGGAGACAACAGATGCTGGAGAGGATGTGGAGAAACAGGAACACTCTTACACTGTTGGTGAGAGTGTAAATTAGTTCAACCATTGTGGAAGACAGTGTGACAATTCCTCAAGGACCTGGAAATAGAAATTCCATTTGACCCAGCAATCCCATTACTGGGTATATATCCAAAGGATTATAAATCGTTCTACTATAAGGACACATGCACACGAATGTTCATTGCAGCACAGTTTACAATAGCAAAGACTTGGAACCAACCCAAATGCCCATCGATGATAGACTGGACAGTGAAAATGTGGCACATATACGCCATGGAATACTATGCAGCCATCAAAAATGATGAGTTTGTGTCCTTTGTAGGGACATGGATGAACCTGGAAACTATCATGCTCAGCAAACTGACACAAGAACGGAAAATCAGACACCACACGTTCTCACTCATAGGCGGGTGTTGAACAATGAGAACACAGGGACACAGGGACACAGGGAGGGGAGCATCACAAACTGGGGTCTGTCAGGGGGAAACAGGGAGGGGAGCATCACACACTGGGGTCTGTCGGGAGGAAACAGGGGAGGGACAGTGGGGGTGGGGAGCTGGGAAGGGATAGCATGGGGAGAAATACCAGATATAGGTGATGGGGAGGAAGGCAGCAAATCACACTGCCATGTGTGTACCTATCCAACAATCTTGCATGTTCTTCACATGTACCCCAAAACCTAAAATGCAATTAAAAAAAAAAGAAAAAAACACTGAATAGGTGCCAGGGCAAGGGTGAGGGAGAAATTTCACCACACATCTTTTTGTACCTTTTGAATGATGATATATTTATATTACCTTTTGAAATAAAAGATTTAATATTGTCAAAGTCTAACATTAGATTTAATAAACTCAGCATTAACCAAAACATAATGGTACGTTTCTTCCCACAAAAATAAAGAAAGAATGAAAGACCCTAAGCACCATGCTATTCAGCAACTCAAGCTGGAAGTGTGCAGGTGAGATTGCTCGAGGATGGCTACGTGACACAGGAAGAAAGCAAAGGCTGGAACTCAAAACTGCTAGTAATTAAAATACAGACGGTGGAAGGTGTTTGCATTTTACACTAGAAGCAATGGATAGCCATTTTTAATTTCTCTTTTGGTAAGTTTTAACTTTGATGAAGTCCAATATATCCATTTTTTCTTTTATAGTTAGTTGTATCTTCTCCTAGAAATCTTTGCATATGCCAATGTCATAAATAATTTCACGGTTTTTTTTTTTAGAAGGCTTATAGTTTCAGCAAGAACTGCATGAGTTCTTCTTTAACTGCTGTATCCTTCTGATCATGTCCATTTCTCAGCATGAAATGAACAGGACTGATAATCTGGCCTATCAGTTTCTGAGTTTTGGAATTAAACACCTGGTTATTTACAGCTGTAAGTTACGAGAAATGAACAGAACTAACAGTATTTGGTGTGTGGCAGGTCAAAGATATCAACACAATGTTATGCTGGTGAATTTCCAACTCCCGGCTTGTTCATTCATCCACGACATTATCATGGTCTTTTCCAGGAAGCCTTTACTAGTAAGAAAAGAACTGATATATATTTTATTCTTTAAAAGTCAGACTACAAAATATATTCCTGACACACTGTCTCAGACAGATCATTTGTTGAAAGAATGAATAATGGATTGATACACAGTTTTGCTTTGATATATGAAATAACTCTAATGAGACTCTTATAATATTGTCACCTTTACTAATGTACATGACTATAACATAAAGAACTAGCATGACTATAACATAAAGAACTAGCATTCCTGTATTTCTTCCCATTCCTTTTTATCTGGAAAAACTATTGCAGCTGTAGTATATTTTTCAAAAACTTTACGTTCCTTTTGTAACTTCCTCATTTCCTCCTTTTTAAACTCTTCTACTTGAGCTAATTCTTTTGCTTTCTGTTGTTCAAAGTCTGCAATTTCTTTCCTAAAATGACCAAACTGTGTTTTCACCTAAGGAGAGCATCTAGGTGCAGTGATGTGCAGAACCTGTTGACAGGCTAGTAACGGCCAGTCCTACTGAATTCATCTTCAATCCATAGGCCTGAAATAACAGCCAATCCACTCACCAAAGCATTCATCCAACAAGCCTTCACTGGGTGCCTATGATGAGATGAATCAGGCATTCTACAAGGTAATGAGGAAACCACAGTGAAAAAATCCGGCCGGGCACGGTGGCTCACACCTGTAATTCCAGCACATTGGGAGCCCAAGGTGGGCGGATCACAAGGTCAGGAGTTCAAGACCAGACTGACCAACGTGGTGAAACTCTGACTCCACTAAAAATAAAAATAAAATTAGCCAGGCATGGCGGTGTGTGCCTGTAATTCCAGCTACTCAGGAGGCTGAGGCAGGAGAATCACTTGAACCCAGGAGGGAGAGATTGCAGTGAGCCGAGATTGTGTCACTCCAGCCTGGGTGACAGATTGAGACTCCTTCTCAAAAAAAAAAAAAAAAAAAAACCTAGCCAGCTGGGCACAGTGGCTCAAGCCTGTAACAGCAACACTGGGCAACCGAGGCAGGCTTGAGTCCAGGAGTTTGAGGTTGCAGTGAGCCACAGTCGCACCACTGTGCTTCAGCCTGGGCATCAGAGCAAGACTCGGTCTCAAAAAAAAAAAAAAATCTTATTCTCATGCAGCTTCTTACATTTTAATGGGAGACAGACGGTAATAAACAAGATAAATAAGTACACGGAATATTAGAAGCATTAAAGAGAAATAAAGCAAGGAAGAAGTTTAGGAAATATGAGAGTTGGAGAGTGAAATTGTGTTGCATGTGAGGGCTTATCTTGCTGAGATAACATGAAGGAAACCTGAAGGAAATGAAAGAAGCAGTCACAAGAGTGTCCACACAAAGCAGAGCAGACAGAGGGGGAAGCACGTGCCAAGACCCTGAGGCAGGAACGTGCCTGAGGTATTCAAAGGACAGCCAGGAGGCCAGTGCGGCTGAAACAGAGTGATCAAAGGGTGGGTAGCAGGAGCGGGTGTTAAAGACGGGGGAGGCCTTGATCAGACAAACTGTCCTAACCAGGCCGGCTCTGGATGTGTGTGAAGAGCACAGACACGGGCAGCAGAGAGACCTGCTGGGAGTATTTTAATAACCAGGGAAAGCCAATGGGGCCCTGGCTGAGTGTGGCAGCTCTGAGTCAGTGAAGCTGTTGGGTTAGAAATGAACTGAGAGAGCCAGAGAAGATTCAAGCACGACTCGAGGATTTTCTGCTGGGCAAGTGGAAGAGCAGACTCATCATGTGAGGAGGCAGGGAAGA
This sequence comes from Alouatta palliata, assembly GCA_004027835.1. Lineage (NCBI taxonomy): Eukaryota > Metazoa > Chordata > Mammalia > Primates > Atelidae > Alouatta > Alouatta palliata. The sequence goes on along the minus strand of PVKV010023513.1, from coordinate 2,719 downwards.
AGAGGAGAAGAGGATGTTCAAAAGGGGATGTCAGGAACTCACTTTTTCTAAATGATCAATTTAGACACTTATCAACTCTCCAGGTAGAACAACAAGACGGTGGGATAGGAGATGTGGGCGAGAGATCTGGACCTGGGGCATGACAGCATTTAAAGCCTTGAGACTGGACGAGTCTCTCCTGCCTCCCCGGAGGGAGAGGAGACAGAAGAGGTAAAAGATACTGGCTAGGCCGGGCACGGTGGCTCACGCCTGTAATCCCAGCACTTTGGGAGGCCGAGGCGGGTGGATCACGAGGTCAAGAGATCGAGACCATCCTGGTCAACGTGGTGAAACCCCGTCTCTACTAAAAATACAAAAATTAGCTGGGCGTGGTGGCGTGCGCCTGTAGTCCCAGCTGCTCGGGAGGCTGAGGCAGGAGAATTGCTTGAACCCAGGAGGCGGAGGTTGCGGTGAGCCGAGATCGCGCCATTGCACTCCAGCCTGGGTAACAACAGCGAAACTCCGTCTCAAAAAAAAAAAAAGATACTGGCTAAATATTCAAAATGTCTCCAGTGTGCACACAATCATACAGTCAAAGCAAAAACTGGGGGGAGAATACTTGTGGCACGTTTAACAAAATTTAATATCCTGAAAAATGAGCAAAGGTCACAAAGAAAGTTATAAAATAAACACAAGTCACCACTAAATATAAGAGCATGCTCAACTTTATCCCTAAGTAAAGAAATGCAAAGTTTAGCAGGTGAAAGATGGTATAATTATAACGTTGGCAAGATTTGAAAGACTGCTAACGCTCAACTCCAGTGATGGGGAAAGGGGTGAGAAGAAGACTCAGATGCTGACTGGGGCAATGGAATTTTCTAAAATTTGTCACAAGGAAGTCGTATTTTAAATAAAAAGTGCCTCATATGTATGATGATATTTTCTGCATAACAATCTATAATAATGAAAATTTCTAAACAAGCTAAATTTCCATCAACAGATTGATTAGCCACAGTGGCATTCATAGAATACAGTCATTTCAAGGATACAGAAGACTAGGGTGTGCTAATAGGGTAAGATGTCTATTATGTTGTTAAAATAAAAAGCAGGCTGGACGTGGTGGCTCATGCCTGTAATCCCAGCACTTTGGGAGGCCGAGGTCAGAGGATTGCTTGAGCCCGGGAGTTTGCGACTATCCTGGGCAACATGGCAAAACCCCATGTCTACCAAAAATACAAAAATTAGCTGGGTGTGGTGGTGCATGCCTGTAATCCCACCTACTCAGGAGGCTGAGGTGGAGGATGGTTTGAGCCAGGGAGGCAGAGGTTGTTGTGATCCAAGACTGCACCATTGCACTCCAGCCGGGGTGACAAAACCAGACCCTGTCTCAAAAAAATAAAAATAAAAGAAAAAGCAGATTAAAGAGCCCATACAGTGAAGCCCAGGGCTCAGAACCACCTGCCTAGGCTGGCACTGTGGCTCTCTGTGACTTACTAAGGGGGTAAACAAAAAGCTTTCTTCGCAGTGCATCAGTTTCCTCATCTGTAAGATGGGAAGGATAACACAATGTCCAAATTCGAGTACTGAATTTTGCTTAGAACAAAGCCAAACGGGCCGGGCGCGGTGGCTCACGCCTGTAATCCCAGCACTTTGGGAGGCCGAGGCGGGTAGATCACGAGGTCAAGATATCGAGACCATCCTGGTCAACATGGTGAAACCCCATCTCTATTAAAAATACAAAAAAATTAGCTGGGCGTGGTGGTGCGCGCCTGTAGTCCCAGCTACCCGGGAGGCTGAGGCAGGAGAATTGCTTGAACCCGGGCGGCAGAGGTTGCAATGAGCCGAGTTCGCGCCACTGCACTCCAGCCTGGCGCCTGGTGACAGAGTGAGACTCTGTCTCAAAAAAAAAAAAAAAAAAAAAAAAAAAAAAAAAAAAAAAAAAAAAAAAAAAAAAAAAAAAAAAAAAAAAAAAAAAAAAAAAAAAAAAAAAAAAAAAAAAAAAAAAAAAAAAAAAAAAAAAGCCAAACTGACATAGGGAAAATGCTAAAAAAAATAAATAAATAAAAGAGAGAGAGAAGAAGAAGAAAAGAAAAAGAAAAAGAATCAGCCATTATCTTATGATTTAAATGTTGTTTAAAAGAAAAATATGTCCATTTTGAAATAATGAAGTACAGACATTTTAAAAGTTATCTTGGGTGGAAAAAGGATGGGAATAGTTCCATGTTTTACCCAGAACTACTATAGTAAGCATATATTTACAGTATATATCAGCAGAAAAAGAAAGATATTTCCATTTAAAAAATAATTTTCAGAATTTGATTTTTAAGCATAGCTCAGAATATAATACAGTAACTGAACTTTCTTTTTAAGTGGACTGATAGCCGTCTATAAAGCTTTTTTTTTTTAAATATATATACTTTTTATTGCATTTTCGGTTTGGGGGTACATGTGAAGAACATGCAAGATTGTTGCATAGGTACACACATGGCAGTGTGATTTGCTGCCTTCCTCCCCATCACCTGTATCTGTTATTTCTCCCCCTGCTATCCCTCCCCAACTCCCCACCCCCTGCTGTCCCTCCCCTTTTTCCCCCCAAATGACCCCCGTGTGAGATGCTCCCCTCCCTGTGTCCATGTGTTCTCATTGTTCAACACCCGCCTATGAGTGAGAATATGCGGTGTTTGATTTTCTGTTCTTGTGTCAGTTTGCTGAGAATGATGGTTTCCAGGTTCATCCATGT
>PVKV010023512.1:0-33185 GCA_004027835.1 Alouatta palliata | reverse complement strand
GTGCAATGGCGCGATCTCGGCTCACTGCAACCTCCGCCTCCTGGGTTCAAGCAATTCTCCTGCCTCAGCCTCCCGAGTAGCTGGGACTACAGGCACGTGCCATCATGCCCAGCTAATTTTTGTATTTTTAGTAGAGACGGGGTTTCACCATGTTGACCAGGATGGTCTCGATCTCTTGACCTCGTGATCCACCCGCCTCAGCCTCCCAAAGTGCTGGGATTACAGGCGTGAGCCACCACGCCTGGCAAAAGATAATACTTATAAAACACTTAGGAGACTATCAGATAAATGGTGAGTGTCAGTGTGATCTGTTTTTATTGTTATGGACTCTGAGAGAGGGCCCATTTCAGATCAAGGGGTCAGGGAAAGCCCTCTGAAGAAATGGCGTTCAAGCCAAGCTGGAAGTGTGTGCAGGAAGCCGGCCAGGCATGACTGTGGGCAATCACTGTATGTAGGCAGAACAAACCCACACTCAGACACCCAAAGGTGAAGGACACTTGACCTGGCCTGGGGACAGCAGCCAGCAGGGCCATGGTACCCGCAGCAGGGTCAGTGGTGGCAGGGCTCTGGCAGGTGGCTGCATGGTGAACATGGAGTGGGTGTTGGAAGCAGGACCAGTGAGGCTCCTGTGGGCTGACAATGGCGAGAGACTTGGGAATATGCGGCCTGGACTGGATCGGGATGGCGGGGGAGGAGCCGGCCACATCTTTCCCCCAGATGTGGGTGGGAGGGTGGGAGGGTGTGCTATGTGTTGAGATACTGTCCAGTGTCAGTGCTGGACAGGCCGAGACATCAAGTGGAAATGTCAAGGAGGTGGTGGGAGCTGCAGGGCTGTGAGGCCCAGAAGGCCAGAGCTGCAGCTTTAAGTTGGAGGGTCACGGCATATGGGGGCCAAGCAGGCAGATGGGATGTCCAGGGAAAGAGTATGGACTGAAGCAGCTAAAGAACTGCAGCATCTAGGCTGGGTGTGGTGACTCACACCTGTAATCCCAGCACTTATGGAGACAGAGGCGGGCGGATCACCTGAGGTCAGGAGTTTGAGACCAGGCTGACCAATATGGAGAAACTCCATCTCTACTAAAAAAAACAAAAAAAGGCAAAATTAGCTGGTCATGGTGGCGCATGCCTGTAATCCGATACTCAGGAGGCTGAGTCAGAATTGCTTAAACTCAGGAGGCAGAGGTTGTGATGAGCTGAGATCACGCCATTGCACTCCAGACTGGGCAACAAGAGCAAAACTACATTTCCGAAAAAAAAAAAAAAAAAGAATTGGCAGTATCTAATGGACAGGAAGAGGGGTATGGACAGCAATGGAGCCTGAGGAAGAGGGTGCAGTGTCCTCAAGCTATGTAGAAAGGGTCTGAGATTAAACACATACACAGCGCAGAGCACGACGCCCAGTAGGCATGCTTAAACCTGCTCGGGGTGGTGGGGAGGGTCCCACTCATTCCAGGTGAGACTGTGGGCTGAGTGCTCCAGGCATTGGTGGGCTCTGAGCTGAGGAGGGCCTGTACTTTCCACAGAGATCTCATGCCTTGCCCTGTGCTCTGCCAGGCAGGCAGAAGGACTTAGCCCTGTAGGAGGCTTGCCCCACCTCCCTCTGGCCTGTTCAGAAATGGTCAACAGCTCCCAAGTTGCCACAGCCCCTTCAGCACCTGCCCTGCTGACTGGGTAGGCCGCTGCCCCTCGGTGTCCTGACCTGTCCCCACCTTGTCCTACAGGAGGTGTTTCATAGAGAACTAAAGAGCAACTCCATGAAGACTTGGGGCCTGCGGGCAGCTGGCTGGATGGCCATGTTCATGGGCCTCAACCTCATGACGCGGATCCTCTACACCCTGGGTAAGTGTTGGGGTGGGTCGCTGCCTTCCCTTTTGAAGTCTCCTCTGCCTGTCGCATCATCTCAGCCCTTCCAGCCTGATGGGATAGCCCTTGCGCAGAGACCAGGCAGTTGGCCCATCTCTGTGTCCCTGCTCCATAGCCTTGGCATAAGGGAGCAGAGGAAGGCAAGTGTGAGGCCAGGAGCTGCCAGGGGCGAGGCTGGGTAGGGCCAGCTCTGGGGCACTGGTCTCGCTCCATTGCCTGAAGGGCCATCCATTCACTGGCTTGCTCATTTGCTCATTCCTTTGCTCCACAATTGAGTATCACGTGGGAGCCAGCCAGACCTGCTTGAAATGTGTCACATCCAAGCTCTGGATGCTTGGCCATTCCCTTCCCACCTCAGCTTCAGTCCCCTCACCCCTCACATGCAGAGTTATTTGAAATGTTTGGCAAATAGGAAACACCCAAAACTATCATGTTTCCTTCCTTACTCCAAAACCTGAGCTAGATTTGGGCAGCCAGCAAGTCTGGAGCATGAAGGAGAGTTCTGGGCCATTCTCCCAGCCTGAGGTTGGTGCCAGCATGCCCCGCAGGAGCCCTGTGGCCTAGTGTGGTTGGGGATCTGAGTGCCCAGGGTGGCTGAGTATGTTCTGGGCCTGGGAGGATGGGGTTCCTCAGAGAACTCTCCATCCAAGCCTTTCCCTGGTTTGTGTCTCTTCCAGTCACATGATTGGGTCCAGCCTTCTCTGGGTGCCAACAGAAGCCTCTCCCCCACTCAGCAGGCACAAGTTGGAAGAGGTCTGGCTGCACATCTTGGGCTGTCAGAGCTTGAGGGGACCACCTCCCTTGTTTACAGTTGGGAAAACAGGGCTGGGAAGGAAAGGACTCTCCCTGAGGCTTTCTTTGGACCACCGAATTGTGCTTAGAAAGACCAGTGACATGGTGGGCACATTAGGGAGAGATCAGCATTTAAACGGAATCCCTCCGTCTTACCTGTATGACCTTAGGCAGGACCAGTTCCTTTCTGGAGCCTTGGTTTCCTCCTGTCTGTCTCAGAGGGCCCTTCTTTGGATCTCTGACGTCTGTGATCCCAATTCACTCTACGTCTGGAATGTTCCAGAGTCAGGACAGACTCAGAGTGTGGAGGGACCTGCAGGGCAGGTGGGGCGAGTTGGGAGTGCAGCAGGGAAGCACACACTCCCCCATACGTTTGATAAATACTGACTGCTATGTGTAAGACTCCATAGCAACAGAGACAGACAGGCTTAGAGCAACAGCTCAGAGCCCAGCCTCTGGGCCTAGACAGTTCTGAGTTCAAATCCTGGTTCTGGCACTTTTTACTTGGGGTGAGTTTCTTAACTCCCTGAGCCTCAGTGATCCCGTAGGTAAAATGAAGTTAAGAATACCTACCATATGGGGTGGGCACGAGCACTTCATGAGATAACACATAGGCAACGCTCAGAAACATGAACTTTGCTGCTTATAAGGGCTAAGTAGCAATGCCGTATGGGAACAGACCAGGATGAGGCCAAATGGTGACTTGCAGGATGTGCTGCAGGCATGGCGGGGCACCAGGGCTTGCTCTGCAAACCCAGTGATTCCAGACCACTGGTGGCCTCCTGGGAACTGAGTGAAGATTCCCTGAGAGGACATCAGCTATGGAATGCCAACCTGGAGAGGTCACACAAGGCAAGAATAGGGGAATCCCTCATGAATTTAGCTGGAACCTAGGCTTTATCCTATTGAACCAATAGTTTGTCAGATTCTTGAGGAGAGGCCAATGCTTAGGCTAATTTATTTCCTATAGCACCTGCTGGTTCAGTGCTGGGGACATAAATTATCAGTAACATCTTCCTGCGTGAACGAACAAACACCTCTAGGAATGGCTGAGTGGTCCAAATAGGCACCCATAGAAGGCTCCACCCACAGCCTCTTGTGTAAGTGTGCAGGACCCAGGGTATTTCCAGCATTACAGGCAAATGTCTTTATACTGGCCTCAGACTACTATCCACATACAGTATTAAAATTTAAAAAGCACTGCCATGTCCTCTCCCCTGGAGCGGGGTAGAGTGGGTGGCTCAGACGGTGTGTCCAGCCACGCAGCTCATAGCAGAGGCTCCCGTGCTCCCTTAGCTCTCAGAACAAGGCTCTTTGCCTTCTGCTGCACTGACTCTCTCCCCTCCTCATGCATGAAGCAACAGAGGCCCATCCTCACCTAGGGACAGGAGCAATCTGCTGAGCTGATGAGATGTACAGCGGGTTACACCTCATTGCCTTTCTCCTTTCCACAGTGGACTGGTTTCCTGTCTTCCGAGACCTGGTCAACATTGGCCTGAAAGCCTTTGCCTTCTGCATGGCCACCTCACTGACCCTGCTGACCATGGCGGCTGGCTGGCTCTTCTACCGGCCCCTGTGGGCCCTCCTCATTGCCAGCCTGGCCCTGGTGCCCATCATTGTTGCTCGGACACGAGTGCCAGCCAAAAAGCTGGAGTGAAAAGACCCTGGCACCCACTCGACACCTGCGTGAGCCCTAGGACCCAGGTCTCCCTCACCCCTGACCCAGCTCCATGCAAGAGCAGGAGCCTGGGGTGGTTTTGGACTCTGCACCCCCTCTCCTCTTCAGGGGCCAGACTTGGCAGCACATGGCACCAGGTTGGTCTTCCCCATGCCTCTTCTTGTCAGTAAGCAGCTTTGGTGGTCAGCAGCAGCTTGTGAATGGCAACCCAACAGCTTCTCCTGCCGTTTCCTTCCTCTCTCTTGGACTCAGTGGGTACGGCTGGCCACCCAGCCCATCAGCAGCTGACGACGCAGACACTCCACAGAGGCCTGCTGATAAAGGGCTCAGCCTTGCCGTATGCTGCTTCTCATCACCGCACACAGTGCCAGGCTTTGCCATCACCACCAAGCACATCTGTGATCCTGAGGGGTGGCCATTCATCATTACTGCTGAGTCCTGGGTCACCAGCAGACACACTGGGCATGAACCCCACCAAGCAGGCACACCCAAAACCTAGTCTGTGGCCAGAACCTGATTTGGTACTTAAACACTGGTGTCCCGAGGAGAAAAGCTGGACATATGTTGGGCTTTACATGTACCTTATGGCTTGGTAGAATCTGTAGTGTGTGGGATCTCTGAAGGCCCTACTTAAGTTTTTCTTCATTATTTTGCTGCTTCGTGTGTACTTTCCTACCCCAAGAGGGACTTTTCTGAAATAAGATTAAAAACAAAAACCACACACCTGAATGATTATTTCAGACTGTTACAGAAAACACCTTTTAGTCTGTCAACTGAATTCAGAGCACTGAAAGGTGTTAAATTGGGGTGTGTGGTTTGACTGATAAAAAGTTACCTCTGTCAGTATTTTGTGTCACTGAGAAGCTTTACAAAGGATGATTTTGAAACAAGTATTAGCAAAAGGATTTGTTTACCCTCTGGGAAGCGAGAGTAGAGAAAGCACTTGCTTTCATCCTCTGGCATCAGAAACTCCCCTGTGCACTTCAAGATGATTTAAAAGATTAAAGAAAAGATTAAAAGGTTAGAAGCTTTATACTAAATGGGCTCCTTCATGGCCCAGTCAACCACAATCAAGAACTGGGGCCTGAGGCTTGCTGTACAATGCCCACACCTGCCTGGCTGCTTTTGACATGGGCACCTGGGCCTCCTCTCTCTGCTTCTGAGTGGTTCTTTCACATGTTGTGTCCACAGTTTTAGTCCTGCTAAATAAGATCCACCCACACCTAAGTCACAGAATTTGTTTCCCAACTACTCTCACACCCTTTTAAAGTATGTTGTAACCAGGATGATGTCTTAAATGATTCTTTATATACCTTCTCTCATATTCAAAATTTTTGCACCTGCTGGGAGTAATTGCCTTAGCAACTAAGTATTTGGTAGATGAATAAGGAAGGGGTCAGAACTTCTGAAACTAGAGATCTGTAATCATCTCTCTTGGCCTGGGGTGCCTATGCTATAAATGAGTTTCTTTACATGAAAAACACAGCCAGCCCAAGATGACTTATCTGGGTTTAGGATTGAATAGTATTCACTAACTGCTTATAACATGAGCAATTTCATCAAATCTCCAAACTCTTAAAGGATGCTTCTGGAAAGCACGCAGTGTAACTAGATAACGGCTAAATGCAAAATCCTTGGGATTTGGTTTTTTTTCTAATAAGGATTTTAAATTACTGCCAACTTCAAAAGTGTTCTTAAAGATAAAAGTAATAAGAAAAATGGGAAAGCTTTGAAAACCAGGTTTGTATTATCTTTGTATTTTTGATGAAAATTTTTGAAATAAATTTCTAAATATCTTCTGGTATGGGACCTTGACATCCTGTTTTATTTTTTGGCATTCTTTCTGAAATTCCTATAAATAATTCAGCCATAGGATTTATTGAGAACTGAATTTTGTGGAACTTTGTTCTGAGCTTTTAGTGGTTAAAATAGGTTTTTTGTCTTTTTTTTTTTTAAGGGCAACTCAGTATCCCTAGCACTCAGGCCTTCCATACAGAAGCCCACTTTGTTTTGGCTTGATTTAAAGTGAATGACTCAGGCTTCATGCATCTTCAGAAAGTGCCAGAAGAGGTGGAAGGGGCGGCAATGTGCTGCATAGCCAAAGGCATCCTGAGTTGGCACACAGACCTGAGTTCTGAGCCAAAGGTTGCTACAAACTGGCTGTGACGCTGGGCAAATCAAAGATCCGAGTCTGTTCCCTCACCGGTACAATGGGAACAACACTTGTCCACCTCACAGAGTTGTTGTGAGGCCAAATGAGATAAAGCCCATAGAATACCTGACACATGTGGCATTAATTTTTCATTCATTTACTTCCTATTCTGAAGCAATGGCTGCTAACTGCCCACTCTGATGCTAGCAGTTTCAGTGCTTTATTTTTTACAAGCAGGTGAGTGATAACTTTCTCAAACCTACTCTTCCGTTTCTCAGAACCTACTGTTTCATTTCCATAATGCCTCCTAGCAGCTGACATATGTCTGAAGAAGTTATTTCTGCAGAGACATGGCAATGCCATTGTCTCAAAACCCCAGAAAGACAAGCATGGTGGTGCATGCCCATGGTCCCAGCTACTCAGGAGGCTGAGGTGAGAGGACTGATTGCTTGAGGCCCAGAAGTGGAGGCTGCAGTCAGCTGAGATTACACCACTGCACTACAGCCCGGGCAGCAGAGTAAAACTGTCTCAAAAAAGAAAAAATAGAAAATAACAGAAAACAAGTTACCTCTAGGAGGTAAGGAAGCTCAAGCTCCGGTGAGGAAGTGTGAGAGCAGTTTCCATAGCAACCCGGTCTGTTTCTCAACAAGAGGATCCAGCCAGCCTCTTGCCACATATGAGTCATAACCCAAGTGTTTTGTTTGTTTCCCTTGGATAAAACTGACTCATTTTTAACGCCTCCTCTCAAAGATTAAGTAATATCTCTTCACTAAACACAGAAAAATTCCATGTGTAATGAGTTCCCAGCCTACATGAAAACAGAATAGAATTTTTCATGCTGTCTCAACATACAAACAAACTGCTCTGTCACCTGGATGTTCTTCCTGATGTAAATCTGAAAGAAGCTGGGCACAGGTGGTGGTGTGTGGGTGCCTGCATCCCGAACAATGCCTTTCCACTGCACACAGCGGCGGTGAGGGCAACTGAGGTAAAGCCCTCCGGAGGACCACTCATGCCCAGGAGTCCAGCCTGGGTAACACAGTAAGATGCCATCTTTTAAAAGAAAATCTGAAAGCAAATATAGAGCCAAGTCTTTAGATAAATGCTTTATTTTCTTCCTCAAAGTGTTATAAAAGTTATTTCTCCTGAGTATAGTACAGAGAGCTTTATACATTTATCTAGTAATGAACAGAATCTAGTTTAACACTGATCTATTTTACTAACATTTCCTTAATTTTCAATTGGTGTTTTTCCTTTCCTTTCCTGATTTTAGCTTTTTTTTTAGGCTTCTGCCACCACAGAATGTTACCTGGAAAACTAGATCCCGGCAATTCCATAATCTGAGATGACCTGTACTTCTCCTCTGCTCTCCCCATTACTGCAAAGAGGCAGCAAGGGCAGCATTAGTAAGCCTGACTCAGGGGAAGGTAAGCAGCGTGCAGAGAAAGGGTCCTACATCTGCAAATGAGACGAGTGAACCTGTCAGACAGATGAAGACTAACTGGGAGAAAGAATCACCACATTCATGGATGTACCACCATCCAGAAATCTCTTGGTGGCTTCCCTGCAAAAACTGATGTTTCCAAAGATGAGAAGAACAGGTCTAGGAGGCAGGAGAGTATCTCCCGACAAAGTGTTCTGCAGCTCAAAGAGTGAGTGGACTTTGGTAGCAAAAAGCTTTGAAGGCTTCAGCCTGGGTGAATCTGACAAGGGCTGGGGCCAGGCTGGACCTGTGGCACCTCCTCAGCTCAACCTCCTCTCCCTTGGCCCCATCTCAGTGCATGCTGCCTCAGTTTCCCTTCTCAGGAGAGATGACCCCATCACCAGGGGCTGGGCATGCCCAGGGCAGGTGTGGGGCCAGTAGCAGGGCAGCAACAAGTAGTGGATGCCCCTGTAGGGGGTGCTCAGCTCACAGCTTCTCAAATGGGAAAAGGTGGGAAGCTGCTGCCTTCTTTTCCCTTTTGGTCTTCTTGGGCCCACCCTTCAGCTTCTGCTTTTCTTCATCTTCTCGGTTTTGAGGCCAGGAAGCAGCCAGTATCCTGGCTGCTTTTGCTTGAGAGCTGGTACCCTCCTCTTCATCAGAAGAGAGTCCACCTCCTGCATCTGAATGGGAAGCTGCTGCCTCACTCTAGACAGGGGGCAGTGGTGGAAGGACACAGGCCAGGGTCAGTAATCAGATATCAGGAAGCCCCATGAAGAGGCAGCAAGTTCTCGGCCTGCCCTAAGCTATGTGACTCTGGGAGGACGGGGGCATGGGACGGGGAGGGAAGAGAGCCCAGACCCTTCTTACTGACCTTTGCTCAGCCTGGGGTGAATCCAAGCAGACACCAGAGCACCTGCTATGAGCTGAGTGCTAGGGAACACAAGGATGGCTGGGCAGGAAGCTGCCCTCAAGGAGCACACCACCATATCTGGGGATGCCTGTGATCTGTGCCTTGCATTTGCTACCTCATTTCTGGACAAAAGTACATGATGTCTTGAACAGGCCAGATGCACAGTTCAGCCCTCGGAGCCCTAAGATCTGAGGTGGCACTCCCTGCCAGCTGGAATGACTGGGGAGGGTTTGGATGGAGAGGGCAGCAAGGAGCTGGTCAGAACATAAAGCCAGATGAAGGGCTTTTTCTCCACCAAAGGGACTGGAATGAGGAGCGTCATGAAAAAATGTTTAAAGGCAAACAGGCAGCACAGAGGGTTGGACAGAGGGAACCAAACACGCCAGCGCAGTTTCTGCTGTGTCTGACACAGCACTGACTGCACCACTAACTGCGTCTAGGCTCTGTCTGCCCCAGGGAGGGGCCCCCTTGAGGGCTGCATGTCAAATTCACGCCTGCGTCCAAGCCTGACCTGGCACATGGCAGGTGCTGAGAGAGGTACTGAGCAGGCCACTGCAGGCCTGCAGGATGGTCACAGGCACCGGGAATACTGGGAGGCAGAAGGGTGCACCAAACACAGGACACTTGGCCCTCCCTATGTGTTTAGTGTCAAATCAGACCCATGGCAGCACTCATGTGGACAGTAGAAACGGGGACACTGGGGCAGGGCTTGGGGCACGGTGAGCCAGCTGAGGTCTCACTCCAGGGACACCTCTCCCAACAAGGTAAAAACATGGGGCCTTAGAGACAAAGGACTGAGTCGTCCTAACACAAAGCTATCCCTGACTTGGTGTTGGGGCAGAATCTGGGCCAGGGGTCTCTGAGCTGCACGTCTAGGAAACTGACCCTGGGCTTGTCTTCTCTGCAAAGAACCCGCACTGACCTTGGGCCCATAGCGACGCTTCAGCCTCTCCCTGATGAGAAGACCTTTGGTCAGCAGCTTCCAGTTCCCTAGAGCCCGTTTCTCCCTTTTCTGCAGGCAAAAATGAAGTAGTAGAAAAGTGTTAAGCACTGACATTTTCAGGAAAAATAGTAAGATGGAAACTGGAACATAAAGACAGATATACACATGATTTTAAGTGAAGACAGAGCCTCTCCTTCATACCAAGTCCCACTTCCAAAAAACTGATCGGATTTACAAAGTGATATACTATGCTTGAAAGCCACAAGAACAGACACCTTTTTAATCATTACTGATTCCGAAATCTTTAGCAGGTGAGGTCTTCCAGAACCTGGACACAGGCGGTTCAAAACAGAGGCAGGTGTGGGCAACAGGGGCAATAGACCCCCAGACCTGGGCCACTGAGGGACAGTGACAGTGACTCTGGGGGGTAGGCAGGAGCCTGCTGTATCTCGGGCTTGCTCCCTCGGGGGCCTGCCTTGTCACAGAGGGTTGGGAAGAGCCTGGGAGCACATGGATACGGCCTGAGGAGGGAAGAGGCCACCTGTGGAGTGCTGCTTCCCACTTCTGCTGTCCCTCAGTCCTGCCTATGGACTCACCTCCTTCTCCTTCTTTTCAATGATCGCCTGCTCATTTTCCCAGGCGGTCAGGAGCACGTCTTTGAATTCCTCGCAGACGATGTATCCGTCAGTCCTGTGGGGATACAATGCAATGTCAACCCTCCAGCCTGCGGCCTGCTCTGCCTCTCCTCCCAGTTTGCAGAAGACGGTGGGCCACACATCTGAGCACCAGGGGTCCTGAAGGATGTCCTGGGTCAGCCAGTGTCCCATACCCCCCATGCAGAAGGCAAGCCTGTGGAAACTGGCACTGCCTCTTCCTCCCCAGATCCTGCCTAAAAAAGCTGGAGTGAAAGCCTCTGTCCAGCCTCGCCACCACAGAATAGAGCTCACTAACCAGGCAGCTGCCCAGAAAGGATGATGACTGTTTTTTGCTCACTACCCTGTGAGCCCCCAAACCTGGGAAGAACATTTTAATCCAGCATTAGGATGCCGGTTTCATTGGCTCTGTTGCCTCTGGAGGGAACCCAGAATTGGTAAAGCAATGACTTTGGAAATCCAGTGTAACATCCTGAAAATCAGAGCCACTAGGCCTCAACTCCCAGCAGCCCCATGCCAGCTTTCCATCCCCATCTCCGGAGCCACCCCTCCCTGTCCCTCTGTTTAGCCTCCATCAAAGGCCCCTCACGCACACAGGATGGGAGTAGCCGCCATGGAAATCAAAGCCAGTGATGGCCTGGACACAGTCGATGTCCAGCTTGCGGGCCACGCGGTGCAGATTAGGCAGGTTCAGCTGGACACAGCCAACAGGCATCATGCTGGGCAGGAAGAGGTACACATTCCCAAACTCGTTCCGGGGCACCTGTGGCAGGTGAGCACATCAGCATGTGGCCAGCAGGGGAACAAAGCGGCCTGGTCCTGACCCCTTCTGATGATGCCCTCACCTTCCCATCCACGGCCACAGGGGGCTGATACTCCTCCGTCTGCCAGTAGCCAAACAGGCCCAGATCATTTTCATCCCGCAGCTGGGGCTGAGCAAGTCGGGCTTTCCGGGCACGGTTGGAATAGCCTTTCACCATCTGCACCAGAGGACATGGCCACAGTTTACAACAACAAAGGCGTCCAGTTCTTCAGCACCGGGCCAGGCACCATGCTCAGTGCTGCATGCCTCGTAGCCGGTGAACCCCTCACAACACGCCTACTAGCTAGGGTGCTTTTTCTCCCCTTTTCTTACTATAAGCACACTCTCTGTCCCAGGCACTGTTCTCAGTGCCCTCCCCCAACCTTTTTATTTTTTTTGAGACGGAGTCTCGCTCTGTTGCCCAGGCTGGAGTGCACTGGTGTGATCTCGGCTCACTGCAACCTCCACCGCCCAGGTTCAAGCAATTCTCATGCCTGTTTTCCGAGTACCTGGGACTATAGGCACCTGCCACCATGCCCGGCTAATTATTTTATTTTGGATACAGACAGGGTTTCTGTTGGCCAGGCTGGTCTCAAACTCCTGACCTCAAATGATCCACCTGCCTTGGCAGGTACAGAAAGCCAAATACACAGAGGATTAGAAGAGACTTAGGAACAAAATGGAGTTAAAATATCTCATTAACACTAAAATATTTCCTACTGCTGAAATAATATTTTAGATATATTTGGATGTATTTAAATGTTAAAATTCCATCTTTTTTTTTTTTTAATTTACTACTAAAAAATTTAAATCTGCGGCTCACATTACATTTCGACTGCACAGCGCTATGCTGGTTCTTTGACAGCAGGAGAAAGACAAGTGAGCCAGGGCAGAGAAAATCCTCAGCAGCCCTGCAGGCCTGGCCAGGGAGCATCACACACTCCAGCCTGTTGCTAGTAGTGACTGCGACCAACAACTGCAACCCTTCCCACTAAGCAGGGGCCCCTCCACTCCCCACCCAGCTTCCCAGTCTTGCAACCCCCAAGGACTCCTGGGATCTGACGAGAAATAAATGGTCTCTGTGATCAGCCACTGTACTCTGCTGGTCGTCCTGAGCTGTGTGTCCTGTGAATAGTCTCCGTGGGACCTCGCTCAGTTCATGTTCCTCAAGAGCAACTGACCTAATAGTGCCACAACACAAAGAAACACTGGCTTTAAGGCAGGGCCTGGGATTCTCAACTGGGCTCTGCTCTGCCATTTTACTGTGTGGACTTGGACAAGTCACTCGCCCTGAGCTCCAGATGCCCATTTCTCATCTGTAAAATGGGCATCATAATGCCAATTCCTATGGCTCTTGAGAGGCAACAGAGATCACACACATGCAAAATGCTTGGTGAACTGAAAAACAGAAAGGCAATGTGACTGGAGAACATGCTGCTATAAAGCAGGGCTCTGACCTCCCAGAACCACCCAGTAACTCAGTTCCAACCTGTAGAGCCTTTGAACTTACAACAGGAGTCGGAGGCCTACTTTTTGGCTTAGATTTCTTTTGTGTTTTGGCAGGTCCATTTCTTACAAATGACTTATTAATAAGACAATTTAAACGCTTGTCTTCTCCTCGAATCCTGCTCAAGCTGGGAAAGTGAGACATTTCTGATCTGGATCCTGGGCAGGATCCTCATCACCATTCCTCTGACCCTGGCTCTCCCACTCAGCTACAGTCCTGCATTCCCACTCTCCGCAGGGACCCCCAGCTCCAGTTACCTTGTAGGGCACTTCTCCAAGCCTCACCACTCTTGCTTTCTTCAGCCACGTGTCCCTGGAGTGTAGAGTGTGCACACAATCCCTACAGAACCAACACGGAAAGACAAAGGCAAACAGTCCATAGCCCCACCGTGGGAACACAGGACAGTGGAGAGCATGGCCCTGCAGGCTCCCTCCTCAGGCTCTGCCACCCTGGAGGAAGCCGGGCTCCTAGGGGACCCAGAGGAGCTGTGCTAGGCAAACAGCCTTGAATGTGGACTGCCTGTCTTTTGGGGAATGTGTCCACTTACAAATTCTAATCTGCACGGAGTTACTCTGCAGCCTTCGTGCCTTGCCTCGACCACTCTTCCCCTTCATAGGCTTTCCTCTCCTCTGCTGTCCAGAGCCTGGTAAGAGCTCCCTCTGCAGCCTATCAGGATGGGGTAAAGACTGCTGTGTGCAGGGCAGTTATATTTACTACCACCACCAAGTGAGCACCTGCTGAGGGTCTGATCTGCTGTTAACAACATGTGGGGGAGGGAAATGTCTAGAGGAGAGGGCAGTGAACCCAAAGGAAGGCTGTGTAGAATCCAACTATAATAAGCTACTAAGCTATCACAGAATCAAGACACACGCACATGGAACAGTCAAATGATTCTTGGCGGGCAAAGATCCTCTGGCTTCACTTTTCCTCCAGAGCTAACAGTGCACCAAAGCCGTGCAAGTCTACTTTCCAATGAGGCTCAACCCTTCCCTTGCCAAGCCACCTGTAATAAGGCACACCCATCTCGTTAGTTTGTACCCCTTCACTCTGTCAAGAGCGGCACAAATGAGCAAGAGCACCCCATTTCTTCCTAGTGCAGGTTCAGGCCCTTACCCATAGGGCAGCCTGAGGCTGAATTTCAGCACAGCACAATGGATGGAGGTTGAATCTTGCCTGTGCCACTTCCTGGCTGGGAAATGTGGGCAAGTCATTTTACCTTCCTGAGTTTCAGTATAGACGGTTCCTAACACCAGTGGTTTGATTCAAGATTTTTCAACTTTATGATGATGCAAAAGCAATATGCACTCAGGACGAACTGTACTTCAAGTACCCGTACAACCATTCTCTTTTTCATTTTCAGTACAGTATTCAATAATTACATGAGATACTGAAGACTTCATTATAGGCTTTGTGTTAGACGACTGTGCCCAACTGTAGGCTAATGTGTTCTCAGCACATTTAAGGAAGGCTAAGCTAAGCTATGACTCATGCTTCATACAACATGAGTGAATCTTGAGGACTTTATGCTAAGTGAAATAAGCCAGTCACAAAATGACCACAAAAACCATATGATTCCACCTACAGCAGGTCCAATTAGGTTCGGCAGGTTAGGTATATTAAATACATTCTCAACTTAGGATATTTTCAGCTTCCGATGGGTTTATGGGGCTCCAACCTCATCCTAAGTCAAGGAGCATCTGTGTCCTCACCTATCAACTAGGGACAGTGAGCTCTGTCTTTTCTACCGCACATGGTTGCTAGGAGGACCAGATGTTTCCTGAGTGCCAGAGCAGCACTTCTGCCAGTAGCATCAACCTGCCAGAGTGCGAAGCTCTATTCTTGCTCCCACTGGGGGCAGAACATCTTTGACTGCCCAGAGGAGTGATTATGTCATGGTCTTGGTCTTCAGACAGGAGCGGGTAGAAAAGATGTTTTAGGGGTTGACAGGTAGGCAGTATCTGAACATCTTCCTACGGAAAACAGCAGGGAAATGGACACAGTCCTTTCAGCATAAATGTGAATTTCTAACCACTTCATACCCCTTGCAATGGCTATTACCAAAACACAGAAAGTAACAAGTGTCAGTGAGGATGTGGGGAAAGTGGAGACCTTGTGGACTATTGGTGAAAATGTAAAATGGTGTAGCTGCTGTGGAAATGGTAAGATGGTTCCTAAAAAAAATTATGGGAATTACCATCTGGCCTAGTAATTCTACTGGGTATATGCAAAAAAAAAAAAAAATTGAAAGTAGAATCTTGAAGAGCTATCTGCACACCCATGTTCACAGCAGCACAACTCACAATAGCCAAAAGGTGGAGGCAAGCCAAGTGTCCATTGATAGATGAAGGCATAAGCAAAATATGGTACGCCTACACAGTGGAATACTAGTCTAAAAGGGAGGAAATTCTGACCCATGCTACATGCGATATGGATGAACCCTGAGGACATTACGCTAAGTGAAATAAGCCAGTCACAATATGACTATAAATACCACGATTCCACTACATGGGTCCCTATAGTAGGCACATGCAGAGACAGAAAGGAGAATGGTAGGGGCAGGGCTAGGGAAGGGGAATGGGGAGTTTTTGATGGGGATGGAGTTTCAATTTGGGAAGAGAAAAAGAAATCTGGAAATGGATGGTGGTGATGGTTGGATGACAATGTGAATGTGCTTAATGCTATAGGGTATACCCTTAAAAAATGGTATAAAATGTTACGACAACTTAAAAAAAATGGTTAGGATGGTAAATTTTATGTTATATATATTTTACCATGATAAAAAATAAATCAATAAACATGCACCTCTAATGCTTCCTTCTATCACTGACACGGTGCCTCTGGAAGACACCAGCATGCTTTTCCCAACAGGCTTTCTTTCTCCCAACTACCAATACATACCCACAAGAGGAAGCCTGTATCAGGGCAGCCCAGGTCCCCTGCTGCCTTTGACTGCTGGGTGCTAACAACCCACAACAGCAAAGCCCTGTCCCTGCCCAGGGCATCATGCCCCCTGACATCAAACAGAAAGCTCCAAGACAGGGCAAAGCCCTGAACAGAGGGTATGTCTCCCATGGGGGGCTGACAAGC
This sequence comes from Alouatta palliata, assembly GCA_004027835.1. Taxonomy (NCBI): domain Eukaryota; kingdom Metazoa; phylum Chordata; class Mammalia; order Primates; family Atelidae; genus Alouatta; species Alouatta palliata. The sequence continues at coordinate 17,375 of PVKV010023512.1, read as the reverse complement.
AGGAAGTCATCCCCAGAGGGAGGACTCAAATCACCCACTCTCATGTGGGTTTCCCTTACATTTTCCTTTTTCTCTTTCTTTTCTGTACCTTCCTGTTTTCTCATTTATTAAGAACATCTCCTATTTCTTGGTCTTGCACATCCCATGTCTTTTAAAATCATTTCTTTTATTTGCTTTTTATTCCTATTTCTCAAAATTCCTGTTTCTATTTTCTTCTTACCTCAAAATTGTACTAACATTTTTCAGTTTTAATTATATTTTTTATTCATTTTTTTATTTATTCCACTTTTTTTTTTAGCTATTTCTTTTTACTGTGGTATAAAATACAGTAACATAAAATACACCATTTTAACCATTTTTAAGCGTGCAATTCAGTGGCATTAGGTGCATTTACAATGTTGTCCCACCATCCGTTTCCAGAACTTTTTCATCTCAAACAGGGGTCTGCACCCACGAAAAAATCCAAAATCCACTCACTTCTAACTTTCATAATCAAATCCTTTATTCCTTTCTTTTGTATGCTTTTGATTTTTATTTGTGGGGTGTGTTTTTTATTGCTCTATTTTAAATTTTGTTTTTCCTACTTTGTATTTTCTTTCCCTTGTAACTGTTTTTCCGCTGCCATTCTTTTAATTCCTATTTTCAAATTTTCATCTCTCCTACCCACCACACACACACAGCACACACACACTGGCTCATCCTGAGAACACTGTCCAGTCACATGAGCTCCCATGAGCAAACTTGCTCAGGAAGAAGGCTGCTAATTCCACACCATCAGGAAGCCCGAGGCCAACCAGGCTGCCTCACGCACCTGGAGTAGACCGCTTCTCCACGACAATACCCAAGGATGGAAGCTGTCTCGGGATAGATGGCCTCGTATTTCAGGAGATGCCGCTTCAGGGCATACAGCGGGTGGTTCTTATATAAGCCAATGGCAGTGGGCAAAGGCTGGTCCATGTGTTTTGCCTGAAACTGCAAAGGCCAGACAGACAATATTGAGCATGTTATTTAGAAGAGGAAATGAAGTTTGAGGGAGATGATCCTTAGACTAACTTGTTCAGACAACAGACGGTGGAGCCGAGGTTTCATGAACACTAATGATTCTGTAACATTGCATCTATAGCTCCAGCCATTAAGTTGGTTATAGATCAATCAAAAGCTATAAAAGAATTAAATAAATCTGTGGCTTGCGGCAACTTGAAAAAGTTGTCTAACCTATTTGAATGCTTAGATGCCTTACTCAGCCCTAGCAGATCAGTGCCTGCTCTGTTAAAGGTCTGCAAGGAAGAAAAACACAGTGTTCTTCAGTAAGAAGGTCGTAACTCAAAGTGACAATCCTTCCAGAGCGCAAGCTTACCTGCCTGCTCCCACAGGAAACTGAGAGGAGCGGTTCTCACCCTGCAACTTTTCTCTTGGTCCGCTCTGACAGTGTTCTCTCTGCCCTACTCTAAGACTGCTGATTTCTCAGTAGGCAGTTCCACTGCTGTAAGTCACCCTGTTCACCAGGCTCTCTTAGGCTTGCCCTTGGCATCTCTCTAAAAACCCCAACCAACTAGTAAGGACTGGTACCGTGGAGTTGCTGAGAGTAGAGAGGATGCTGCACGTTCAGCTTCCATTGAGCTTTAGGTAGGTTAGTTACAACACCATCTGCATAATTCCCACTTAACCTGTCATTACTAAGTCAAATGAACCAAGAACGCTCCTGGAGCAAACTCTCAATATGGGATGCACTGCACTCCTACAGGAAATGATGAATACATCTGCACTTTACCTACCCTGAGTGACTGGAAATAACCCTGCGACAAACCTGGGCATGTTCCTGTGTAGAAGGCAAGCTCCACCCAACACCATCATAACTGTACAGACAGGTGGCTCAGGCCCTCTTCCTGGTGTCAGTGCTGGTTCTAAGACCGAGTGACATAGCTGTGTTATGTTCTAGAAGTCTTTACCTCCCAGTCTGCCTTCTCAACAGACTGACAATATTGTCTCATCCCAAGATTCCTCTTTCCCAGGAGGTGAGAGTTCTATGTATAAGGGATGTTTGCACATGCATCTCTACACGCATGCATGATGGGGAAGGGGGGGAGAACACATCCATGCGTTATTCCTTCTTTCACTCAGTCTGAGTTATATTACTTGCATAAATTATTTTAAAGCTCCAAATGTATAACTTGGCAATAACTAAAAGTATACAGGCTACAAAGCCACACAGACCTGGGCACAAACACCAGGGCAGTTCGTCTCTCAACTCCACAACCTTTTACATTAAAATCAAGGCAACAACTTCTCCAGCTTTATAGTGCTGTGACAATTAAATGAGACAACACACTAAAAATACTCAATGTAGTTCTGGGCACATATAAGATGCTCAAAAATGGGAGTAATTTCAATAACCTGACTTGGTCTTGGGGCCCCTATCAGCCAAGGCCTTACCTCCATGTCTTCTTTCTTCTCCCTGTCCAAAAACGGGCTCTGGTATGGTCTCAAGGTCTCAGCCCACCACTCTGCATCAACCCGGCACTTTCGGGTCACTGTCATCCAGGCTGGGTCATACCTCTGTGTAACATCTCGGACCCAGCCGTCACTGTCAATGCCCACCACATAGGTCACAGGCTTGGTGGCATACCTGTAACAGGTCAGAGGCTGGCCCACCACGCCATGCACACAGTCCACACATATCCACTTTTCCTCCTGCTCACAGAACACCTCTAGCCACTGGTCTACACCAGGTAGGCTCCTTTTTTCTGCCTTCTCACCATCGCTGGACATTTTCTTGCCTCTTTTATTGCTCGAAGAGCTTGAGGATGCCTCTGGCAAGCTTGGGTCCTTATGATGGCTCCCACGGTGGATCTTGGAGGCACTCTTGGACCCAGTCTTTGTCCTCTGAGGAGCCGGGGCCTTCCTCTGCTTTGGAGGGCCAGGCTCAGAATCCTCATTAGAGGGATCAGAGGCTTCTCCACTGGAGAGCTCAAAGTCAGAGCCACTCTCAGCCTTATCACTCCCACTCTCCTCTTTATAAGACACCCTAGAAGCCACCCGCCGCTCCCGGCCACGTGGACGTCGCTGGGTTGCCTCCTCCTGCTTGTCTCCCAGGCCCTCGTCTTCCTCACTGGAGGAGGGCTTGCTCTGTTTCTTTCTGTCTGTCTTGTTCTTCCCTTTGACACTTGGCTTGCAAGTGCCCTTAGCAAAGGTTTCCTCTTGTTTGGTTCCTTTGCTGGTCTTTGGCTTGGTGTGGTTTTCTAGAACTTGGCTGGAAGATTCCGAAGAGCCTCCAGGATCCGCAGTCAATCTCTTCTTGGAAGGTTTCTTTCCCTTAAAGAAAGTAAGAAATTTTGCTTTTTTTTCTCTCTTTTCTAATGATACAGAAGAAATCGTATAGTGTAACAGGGTTAAGTCGCTAGCTGGAGAACCAATACATCAAGATGTCGCCAGCTCAGACAGTGATCAACTGGCTATCCTTCAGGGTTGTGTGCATATATGGGCTAAAATCTGTCGCATCTTAGATAAGGGCACAGTATAATTCTTTTCACCCTAACTGTAAAGAGAAAAGAACACAGATTTGGAAACAGCCAAACCTGAGCTTGAATTGCAGTTCTAGCTCTTACTGGTTATGTAAATCAGGTAAATTACTTAACCTCCGAGTTTCAACTTCCCCAGTAGTTATTACTACCCACCTTGCATATATGCATTTTGCAAACAAATACTTATGGACTTAATATAGCTGTAGTTTTAAGAATACAGATGTTATGAAAATCAGCTTCTAGACCATCAGGCTTCAGAAAATGCCAATATCCCAATGAGTACAGCCTTTAGCTTCTCAAAGCTAACCCAGAACACCTCAAAACTCACAGTGCTTCACTTATCAGCACTTCACCATGTGAGTGAGGACAGGCACTGTTCCACCCAATCTACAGAAAAGAAACAAAAGCAGCAGTGGGCCGAGACCTCTCACAGGCCACTCCGCACACATGAAGCTATGAAGCTCAGGTTACTAGATACCCACTCACGTGCCCAAGTCTTCCCTAACACAGGGTATACATGTAAGGCTCAAAAGAACACACACTCCATGAATACCAGCTCTTAAACATAGAATAATGATCAATTTTTTTAAGTGTAACAATTTCTCCTGTCAACTGCCCCTCCTCTCTGGCAGCCCTGAGCACCTCACCTTTGCTGCTGCTGACTTCAGAGGAATTGGCTGTAGAGACAATACCAGCCGGGTCAGGAGCTGCAGAGCCCGGAGAATAAGCAAGAATATCTATGATGAAAAGGAAGAACATAGTTATCCTGAGAAAGTAATTGAAGATGTAATGAGTTCAATGTTGTTTGTTATGGTGCTTGTTCAAGACAGGGAAAACTGGAAACAGCCAGGCTGTCTAACAGTAGACAACAGAAACTCCCAACACGGTTAACAATGACACACAGGTTTATCTTCACAGAAGAACAGGAACATGCTCGTCATATATTAAAGGAAAAAAGAAGTTTTCCTTTAAAAAGTATGATGTGATTACATTTTTATAAGAAAAAATAGGTAAGTAGAAATTTAGACATACATGTATACTTGAAAAAGGATCCATATACTGGGTTATGGGTGTTAACAGGATTTTTTTCTCTGTTTACCTATCTTCTGATAGTTCTGTAACGATATGTATTGTATTTGTGACTAAAATAATAAAACGCAATACCACTTTGGGAAGAAAAAGTAGAAAATATCATTATCACCAGATCACCCAAGTCTGTTCCCTGTTTTCCATTTTTCCTCACGCTGAATCTTTAACTGAGGCTGCAGCTCTGAACACTGTTAACCTGGAAGTCTGGGAGCCCCTCGGGGGACTTGACCTCCAACAGCAACAGTGACAATGTACTCAGGCAAGGCCTTCCCACACAGGTCTCCAGGTCCCAGCGTCTCTCCTCAATTACTGTCACAGCCTCGGGAGAAAGTCAGGTGCGGGGAGCCATGTTATGGTGAGATAAATGATTGCTTTCATCTTGTTTCTTTTCTTTCTTTTGTTTTTTTGAAACAGAGTCTTGCCCTGTGGCCCAGGCTGGAGTGCAATGGCACGATCTCGGGTCACTGCAACCTCCGCCTCCCGGGTTCAAGTGATTCTCCTGCCTCAGCCTCCTAAGTAGTTGGGACTACAGGCAAACGCCACCATGCCCAGCTAATTTTTTGTAACTTTAGTAGAGACGGGGTTTCACCATGTTGGCCAGAACTCGTGACCTCATGATCCACCCGCCTCAGCCTCCCAAAGTGCTGGGATTACAGGTGTGAGCCACCACACCCAGCTAATTTTGCCCTGTTTCTTCTGCAGCTAGTAATTTCCAAAGTGTCAAGGTCATGAAAGACAGGGAATGACCAAAACACTGTCATACACTGGAGGAGACTAAGGAGACGTGACGACTAAATGCAAACTAGTATCATGGAACAGAGAAAGGGCATCAGTGGGGAAAAACCTGGAAAATCCAAATAATGTCTGTAGTTCAGCTGACAGCACTGTACCGGTATTCATTTCTCAGTTTCTTATTATACAGCATGGCAGAGAAGCACAGGTCCAGAAGTCTGGATAACTAAGTGTTTACCACTAGCTGAGTAACTTCCCTAAACCTGGATTCCTGCATCTAGAATAATCCCTGCCTCACCTTCCTCACAGGATTCTAAAGAGGATAAGATAATGTAAGGAAGACGACTCTGTAAATAGTCTAGTGCTACCCAGGCATACAGTCACCACCTTTAACAAGACATCAATCAATATACATTAATGAGGAAAAAAATCAGGTTACAGAATTGTATGGTCCCTACTTAGATAACGTAGAGAAAATGGACAAAATCCGGAAAGACACACATGACCAAACCTGACTAAAGAAAAAATGGAAATCTGAACAGATCTGTGACAACAGACGGAGTCAGAAATCAAAAACCTTCCAACAGAGAGATGTCTAGGACCAGACGACCTCACTGGTGAATTCTAGCTGAATTCTGTTCAAGGAGAATTTACCCCAATCTTTCTCAGACTCTTCCAAACATTAGAATAGGAAACATTTTTTCACTTGTTCTATATGGCAAGCATTACCCTGACACCAAGGCCAGATAAAGATATCACAAGAAAATAAACCAATTTATGAATACAGATGCAAAAATCCTCAATAAAATAACAAACAAATTGAACAACATATTAAAAGGGTTATACAACACTGACCAAGTGGGACTTATCCTAGGAATGCAAGGGTGGTTCAACATAAGAAAATCAATTAAGGCCGGGCGCCGTGGCTCACGCCTGTAATCCCAGCACTTTGGGAGGCCGAGAGAGGTGGATCACGAGGTCAAGAGATCGAGACCATCCTGGTCAACATGGTGAAACCCCGTCTCTATTAAAAATACAAAAATTAGCTGGGCATGGTGGCACACGCCTGTAGTCCCAGCTACTTGGGAGGCTGAGGCAGGAGAACTGCTTGAACCCAGGAGGCGGAGGTTGCGGTGAGCCGAGATCGCGCCATTGCACTCCAGCCTGGGTAACAAAAGCGAAACTCTGTCTCCAAAAAAAAAGAAAATCAATCAATTAAATATACTTTAATAGAATGAAGGGAAGAAAATCCAGAGGATCATTTCAATTGACACAGAAGAACGCATCTGAGACAATTCAACAGGCTTTCATGATAAAAAAAAAAAAAAACACATTCAGAATAGAAGGGAACTGAGTCAACATGATGAAGAGCATTTATGAAAACCCAGAGCTAGTGTGATACTTAATGGTGAAAGATTAAAAGCTTTCCCCATTAATTATCAGGAACAAAACAAGGATGCCTGCTGTCACCACCATTATTCAACATTGTATTTGAAGTCCTAGCCAGAGCAATTAGGCAAGAAGGACACAACAGGCATGCAAACTGAACAGGAATAAGCAAAATGATCTACTCACAGACGGTATCATCGTACACACAGAAAATTTCAGAGAATGCACAAAAAAGCTAGTAGAGTTAATGAATTCAGCAAAGCTACAGGGTACAAGATCAACACAAAAAAATCAGTTGTGTTTCTATACATTTGCAATGAACAATCTAAGAGAGAAATTCAGAAAACAATGCTATTTCCAATAACATCAAGAAGAATAAAGTACCTAGGAAAAAATTTAACCAATGTGAAAGATGTGTACACTGAAAACTACAAAATATACCTGAAAGAAATTAAAGACAAAAATAAAAGGAGAGGCATCCATGCTTATGGACTGGACAAGCTAATAGTATCCAGATGGCAATGCTACCCAAATTAATCTACAGATTCAGGGCAGTCCTATCAAAATTCCAACACTTTTTTCACAGAAATGGAAAAACAGATCATCAAATTCATACGGAATTCCAAGAGGCCCTAGATAGCCAAGCATACTGTAAATCAACAAAGTTACACTGAGGCTTCTTGATTTCAAAACTTACTACAAAGCTATAGAAATCAAAACAGCGTGACTATAACAAGACACCAGAAACTAACCAAGTGTTGGCAAAGATTTGGAATCCTTGTTCATTGTTGGTGGGAATGTAAAATGGTAGAGTAACTACATGTGGGTAACCCCCAATCTAGGCACCAAGGAAGGAGAGCTAAGCAGATCCCCAGCACAATTAGTGCCTGAAGAATATCTTAGTTTATAGTGTTACTACTCAGTTATTTCCTTTATATAATCCTTTATATATAAACATGTATTAGTTTATAGTCAGAACAATTAGTGCCTGAAGAATATTTTACTACTCAGTTATTTCCATATATATGTATATAATTACATCTTAGTTCATAGTCGGAGGAATGCCTAGAGCAGACATGGTACAGAGCATGAATTAAGGAATAAGCAGCTATATAGATATAAAATCTTATCTTGCTTATAGTCGGAGGAATGTCTACAGCAGACTCAGTGCAGATCATGATTTAAGGGAAAAACAGCTATACCAGGACAAGAATTTGCGTTCCAGGTGGCAGCATTCAGTATCATAAAGATACCCGCTGTACGGTAGGCTTGGAGCAAGAGTCACTCCTCCAGAAAAGGAGGTGCAGTATATTGCATCCAGTTCTTGTGGCAAGCTGGCCTCAGGTGGGCAAGCCCGCGAGCGTCCGAGGGTTTAAAACCCTTCTGGTAAAATCGCGCCTTGGTGGCTGTATAACCTGTCAAATCTCTAGCTACTGTGCTGACTCAAAGCATCCTCCCATAGAAATCATTGGAAGCTGCCAGCAGGTGGCGGTAAACTCTATCAGCTCCGTCGCTGCTGCACTGACTCAAAGCATCTTAGTACAGAAATTCTTAGAAGTTGCCTGCCCCTAGATAAGAAATGTTGCACACTGCAACCTCTTCACTGTGTACAGCCCACCTCCTTGCCTCATTAACATAATGGGGGTGGACTCCTTGCTGCACATGGCCCATGTCCTTGCCTCGGTGACCTAATGGGGGTAGACTGCTTATCGCACACGATTGTCTTGACCGATAATCACTGTTCTTAAGATGACCTCACTCACTACATTGCCCCCTAACCTATACCCAATAAATACAGATGCTCCTGGATGTTCGGGGCCTCGCCTGTCTCCGCTTGTAAGTGGTGTGGCCCCCCAAGCCCAGCTGTCTTTTTCAGTACTTCTGTGTCTTGTCTCTCTATTTCTCAGATCCTGCACCTCAGCACAGCAATAGGGGACACCCCATGACCCTGTAGGGCTTGACCCTACACTGTAGAAAACAGTTTGGTGGTTCCTTAAAAAGTCAAACATAGAATATACTACATGACCTAACAATTTCAATCCTAGGTATATACCCAAAAGAACTGAAAACAGGGTACGTAAATAAATATATATACACACATTAACAACACTCTTAACAACAGCCACAAGGTGGAAACTAACTGAATGTTCACCAATAGATAAATGCATAGAGAAAATCTATATACATGTAATGGAATATTATTCAGCCATAAATATCAATGAAATACTGATACATGGCTAAAATGCAGATGAATCTTGAAAACATTACGCTAAGTAAAAGATAGAAAAGGCCACACAGAGTATGATTTTTTTTATGCTAAATATCCTTAATAGGTAAATGCATAGACACACAAGGCAGATTGGTGACTGCAATGAACAGGGACGGGAAGTAACAATGGGGTGATTAATGGGTACATATAGGGTTTCCCTTGGGAGCGACAAAAATGTTTTGGAAATAGAGGTGGTAGTTGCACAACACTGTAAATGTACTAACTGGTCACTGAATTTTACTCCCTCTTAAAAAGCTGTATGACCCCATTTTGCTTAAAAAAAAAAAATACATATGTACACAAATACACAGGAACAAAGTCTGGGAGGACAATAATAAAATATTAATGAGCTACCAGCCTGGCCAACAGGGTGAAACCCCATCTCTACTAAAAATACAAAAATCAGCCGAGCGTGGTGGGGCACGCCTGTAATCCCAGCTACTTGGGAGGCGGAGGCAGGAGAATCACTTGAACCCGGGATTCGGAGGTTGCAGTGAGCAGAGATTGCACCACTAAATTCCAGGCTAGGTGGCAGACAGAGATTGACTAAAAAAAAAATTAATTATTTTCTCTGGGCAGCCACATTATAATTATCAGCCTTGCGAAATATCTTATACTTTTTAAAGCCAACATGGAAGAGGAGAACTAAAGATGTCAACCATTTGGCCTCTACAGGTATGAAAAATCTGGTATTTTTCTCCCAAGAGAATCTGGGACTCCCAGACAGAACTATATGGATTAACAGGAATCTTCTAGGGATAAAACCAAATTTCCATCTCTGTTTTTGTCTTATTCAGACAGAGTCTTACCTACAGATACCTGTAGGCATTTGATAAAGCCTGCCTATCCCTGGAGCACTTTGCCACCATGATTCCTTTTCATGTACAGAACCCTCCCCACTGCACAGCTGCCTGCCAGTGTCATCATCCAAATGTAAGGCACAAAAACACATTCTCAAGGACTTCAGCATCCAATTTGACAAAAAATTTTCTTGGGACTTTTGAAGACAAGATTGGAATAATTAATGGAAATATTTCTAGCACATATGACCAAAAATTATGGGCTTTTGTAGTCCAGGACTCTAGGTGATAGGAAGGAAAGAATGTAGACCTTCCACTGAGACTTCGATCCCAATCTCGATTCTCAGGTTCACTATGAAAAAAGACCTTAGGGGCATCCCGTAGCTATTCTGAGCTTCAGCAGCTATCAAGGTCATTACAAGGACTGAATAAGGTAGTGTCGGTAACACATCTGGAATGGCATCTGGCACATGACTGCCATCATCTTTAGTTAACAGTACTGATAAAAAACAGTGCTCCGAGAGGAATCACTTACATGGACCAATTCCTCATCATCTTGAGCAGAGTAAATAGCAAATCTCCTTTCCAATGTAGTCTGCAGGTTATCTTGCTCACTGGCTGAAAGCTCTGCATTAACTGTAAATGTTCCAATGAACCTGGAGAGAAAGCAGGCATTCCTTGTGTCAGCGGTCAGGGCAAAGGGCAATTTTCATTCTTTTACAGCCAAGAAAACCAAAAGAGGGAGAGAATCATGAGACCCACCACCTCTGTCCTACTTTCTCCAGCCTGTCTGGCTAACTTCTATCATCACTGCAGACCCAGTTCAGACTTTACCTCCTTGGGGAGCCTTCCCAGATCTCCCAGCTGAGAAACGTGCCCCCGCTCTGTGAGCCTGCAGTCCCCAGAACACTCCTTCCAGGGCACTCCTCCTGTCACCCTATAATTACCTGGTATATGTTTGTCTCCTCACCAGTCTGGGAGCTCTACCAGGGCAGGATCATGCCTGGCATTTCTCTATCTTGAATGCCGTGCCCACCACCTGATACAGAGTTACCACCTCAGGTTTGTGGAAGTGACCTGAACCCAGCCTCTGAGAGAAACAAAAATCCTACACTCGCCAGCTCTGCAGGACAGGCAGAGGGCCTTACCACTTCACCAGGTTTGAGAGGTAGTAGGTGTCCACATCTCGAGGCGGCACTCTGGTAAAGCGGGAAGGGATGATGGAGAGGCCAACAGCATGCAGATCTGGCTGGCTGCAGATGTTATTTCGATAGAAGCCATTTGCTAGCAGGCAGAGAAGGTGAACCTGTGAAGAGGAAAGGAGGAAGGGGCAGCATGGAAGGAAGGCCAGAGACCAGGAGAATTTTTGCTGCCAAAGTCAAGACATCCTGTGGGCAAGAAATATGTGTTGCCATATCTAAGTATAAGAAAGTGAAAATACTAGTATTGGCCACTTCCCAAGCCTGTCTTTCACCCTCTCTTCCTCTCTACGTATATTCACTCCTTCAAAGGAATCATCAAAACTCAATGTTTCAAAATACAAACTGCTTTGTTTTCCAAGAGGACTTGTCTTTTAGAGATACATACTGAAAGACTTCTGGATGAAATGCTGCCATATCTGGGGTTTCCTCCCCAGGATCAGAAGGCAAGGCAAGTAGGGTGGAGCTGGGAGACTGCAGGGAGCCTGTGGAAGCCGGCGGCAGGATACCGCTCACTGGGCTGCTCTCGCCACCTCTGTGTGTTTGAGCCCAACCTTCTCTGTCACAGGCTCCACGTTGCCGCCCTTCCTCTGACCCCAAACCCCACACTTCATCCACCTACTGAGATGATTATGTGGCCTCTTCCCCTCCTTCCACACACAGCTTTGTATCATTTTCCCTTTAATATTGGCTTCCTCCTCCCCCAGTGACAGTCTCCCTATTTTCATCAATAGTGCTGCCTCTCTCCGCTCACTGGGCTTCAAACCTGGGAGTCATCTTCCCTTTCTTTCATCTCCAGGACACACCAAGAGGTGAAAGGGACACAGCTATCCCATTTCATGCCCTAGGCCTGAGGGGGGTGGGGGGCAGCTCCTCTCTAACCTCATTACCGTCCTTGTACCTCCAGATTTCTGCAGCAGCTGTACACAAACATCACCCTCATCCCATTACTAATCCTCTCTGGCAGACCATCATCCATCAGAGGGAAATCGAGCCCCCCAACAACACCTGCACACTCCACATACACGCAGGTAAGCTAGGTGTCTCGCCGTCCCTCCACAACTTCGCTAGTCTTCAACTCTTTCTTCTCGACCCGGCTCTAATCCTTTCTCCTACATGAAGCCTTCCCTAGCTCCATAGAGCCATACTGATCTCTCACTGCTCCAGGCATAGTCTTGAGTTTCTCTGTTTGGAAGTCCTTGTTCCACGTAGAGATCATACTCCTTAACTGTAGGAAATAAGCTTTAACCAAATCTCTATCCCCACCATGTCAAGCACCTTGCTAGGTGTGTACAGGTGTTCAATAACTATCAGCTAAAGTCAAAAGGCAGTGGCTGCAGCTGGGATTAGAACTAATGATATTAAATGGTTGAAAGGAGAGATGGAAAGCAAGCACCTGTCATTTAGCCTCTGCTGCATGCCAGGCATTGTGCCGCAAGTTACCTTACCTATAATACACAACCACCCTCCGAGGCAGATGCTATTACTACCCCACTTCCCAGACGAGGACACAAAGGCTCAGAGAGAGTAAGAAACTTGCCAAGGCCAGAGAGAGCAGCAAAGAAAGAAATAAAGGCTCAGTGAACACAAGCTCTTTCTACTCATGAGAAACACTGTCCCTTCCCACCATTCCTAGCCCTTACCTTATGTGTGTCCTCATGGACCTCTTTATTGAAACGTTTCATCGCCCTCCGAAGGTATGTCTCAAACTCCATTTTTATCTTTTCGCTGCAACACACAGTGAAACATCTGGGAATGAAGTCAGGAATTGAAACCAGACCCCACTCCCCCAGGCAATTTCTTCTACTCAGATGACCGTGAATCATTCCCTGTTTCCCGACACAAGGCTGTGCTACTTAAGTCCATCTGCAAGCCAGCTATTTCCTACAGGCTCCTCTGCTCCCAGTCACCAGCAAACCTTAGCCTGGGACATTCTCTACCCGGACGACCCTCCTCTCAACCAGCAGCAGATCACACCTCACCCACAGGCCTCAAAGCTCACTTCTTCAAGAATTCTTCTCTGGCTGTCCAACTCTTCCAACTACTGACTCCCTCCTTAGCAATCACTACCTTTACTAAGGTTAAATTAACACAAAGTGATTTACATGACATTGCTCTAGTGTAAAACCTCTTTGTCTGTATTGCATGAATCTTCAGGACAACTTGACACTTCTTGAATGATTTATATTATCTCCCTCTTCTGTGCCTCATAATGTGCTCATCACAAAGTGGAATTCTTTAACCCATTAACCACCAGGTGTTGTGCTCCATATTCTCAAGCCATCAGAAGCTGCAGACGTACTTGGAATGCTGGGAGGGACAGGGGCTCCCTCATGGCGTGCACTGCCTCAAGTCCTGCAGCATGGCATGGTGGGGAAAGAGTGAATGCCAAGTCAATGAGAAGGATTAGGTCTCAGCTCTTCCACTGCCAGCTGAGTGACTCCTGAAACATTACTCTATGTGTCTGAGCCTCTGGCCCCTCATTCATAACACTGTTCTAAGGATTAGATAAGATAATGAATGACCTGCTCAATCCTTGGCACAAAGGAGTTTCCTCTCCTCATCCCCTGCCCAGTCGGGACACGAAGGTGTCTCATTACCTAAAGGTAAACCAGGTTCCTGATCCAAGGTTCTCGACCACTTTGATAGGCAGTCCTGGTCCCCTACAAGTTTCTCAAAAGTCCTCCTAAGCAGCAGCTGTTGCCCGCTACATGTGACAGGAGCCAAGAAGCAAGGGCCTAAGCTTACCTTCTTTCTCTTGTTTTCGCCTGCTCTGGTGTTTCAATCTCTATCTCCACTGGCTTCACAGGCAGAAGAGATGGAGAGAAGGCTGTACTTTCTTTCCCGTCACCCAGCACAGGCTCACTAAGTTCTATCAACAAGCATGTTAAAAAATCAGTAATAGTAATAACAACAATAATAGCTACTGTACTCAAGAGAATCAAGGTTCTGCTGGGAAAGAGAAAGTGAGGCGTGGATGTGAGAGAGACAGCCCACGGAGGCCCCTAGGCACGCCCTGCTCTGAGTCCTCCCATGTGCCAGGCACTGTGCTCAATGTTCTATATTCATGTGTCTCATCCCACACAACCCAGGCAGTCTTTAAATGAGATCCTAAAGCATAGAGATACTGGGCTGAATGAGATACAGACTCCTCTATCAGAAAGCTGACACGCATGCATGTATGTATACACTTAAAACTCTTTTTTAAAAAAAGCCAAATGCGAATCACCTTTTTCTCTGTATTACTACAGTAACACTTAGCACAATTGGCTTTGCATAGCGTCATGACTTAGGTGTTCGTCTTTCATTCTCAATCATAAACTTGCAAGCGACAAGAAGTATATCTTTTTCATCTCTTCACTCCCTACATTGTTTGTATACAGTAGCTGAAAAGACTGAACTTGCTGAACTAAATCTAATTGAAGAGAAAAACTTCATTAGTGAAAGTTCCTTAAAAGAGGCTAGAAGCCATGACACCTCACTGGTAAAGAACACATCTAATGCCAGATCTTGGTCTCTATATACAAATCCCTATTAAAATAAACCACAGCTTCTTGGAGGAAAAAAATGCTGGTTTTAAGTCTAGAGCCAAGAAAAATGTAAGCTGTCCAAAAATCTTCTCAAAGACTAATGAGGCCATGTCAAAAGGACATGGTAGTATAGCTAGCTTAAAGGTAGCATGACTAGTAGAGGAACAACCTGACATTAGAGGTGACTTAATCGATGTGGCATGAGGTTTAAACCATCACCTAGGAAGGAGTCTTGCAAAAAAAAAAAAAAGTTTAATCAAAACTAAATCATGTCTTTGGACTTAGTTTACAAGAAATAAAGAGGATACTGAGACAATTTTAACACCACCATGAGATGTGTGACTGTTTATCAGACAAAACCAGAACATGAGACAGTCTACAAAACAAAAAGACTAGGCCCCTTCGAAAAAGGCAATGCTATGAAAAGCAAAACAAGGTGGTGGGTGGGAGCTACTGCTCTATATGAAAAGACAAAAGAGACATAACCACCAAATACAAGGCTTCGTTGGATCTTGGTGTGGCAAAAGAAACAGTTATAAAGAATGTTTTTATAACAACTGGGGACTTGTTTTTCATTTTCTTAGGTGTGATGAGGTCATTTTGTCATACAAGAGAATGTCTAATTATTAGGAAATGCATGCTGAAGTGTTCAGCAGTGGAATATAAGGATGTCTACAACTTATTTTCAAATGGTTCCACAAGGAATATTTATAGAGAGAAACATACATTCAATGTGACAAAATGTTAATGAACCTAGGTAAAGAGTACATACATTACATTTTTCACTTGTTTGATAAATTTGAACATTTCAAGATAAAAAGCTGAGGAAAAGTCAGGCCAGACAGAAGGCATCAGGAGTGATAACATTAGCTGGTATTTACTGTGAGTGTATGATACAACAGGCCCATTACATTTGCAAACGTTCTTTTCCCCACAATAATCCTACAGACTATACTGTGAATGGCTCACACTCAACATTCAGTGCTTACAGAATGCTACTAATGAGAAAACTCAGTTTAGAGGTGAAGTTACTGGCTCAGGATTACATTACTCAGTCACACTGCTACCTAAGGGGCAAAGCTGAGTGCTCAATCCAGGTCTAACTACTTTCAAAGCCTGTGCTCCTAAATAGTGCTGCCTCTCTATTTATACCTACTGCATTGATAGTCACCAGAGGAAGAGCCTTCTCTGCTAACTTGGTCATGAGTCTTTCCATATATCAAATTGAGTCCCTAGTCCAACCTTATCTGTGGTCTAGGTTGCTCAAAAGACAACAGGATTGCAATTAGTGATTTGACTCCAATCAGAATCAAACAAACAAACAAACAAACAAACAAAAAACAGAACCAAACAGTTCTGAAAACAAAGAAAGATAAGTTTCACCTTCCACCTCTTCCCAGTCTTCTTCACTTTCTTCCTCTTCTTCGTTGCTGTCTTCATTCACGGTAGCCCCTCTCTTCGGATGGCGTGCCTTTTTGAGGTCACTCGGGAAGTCCCTGTGTAAACACCACAGGAAGGATGATGAAGAAGGCTCAGACATCCTAGTGTTCCATTCAAGCTAAATGGAATTTTTCAAAGCCCTCCTATTTACTGAGAATCTGTTGCAATTATTTAAAGACGATTAGTAAGCTCTGAGCGTCACTTTCTCCAACATGTCTCAAAATCTCATCAAGATGTGCTCTGATCATCTGTCTAATTAATACCAGATGTGCTGTCAAAAACCTTACAATCTAGATCTGTGTGAAAGAAAACATACCTATGCCTGGACATAACAAGGAAAAGCTAGAAGACACCAAAATAATAACATGAGTTCCAGAACTGTGATATCTGTGTGATACATGTGCAGTTGGAGGCTAGAAAGAAGAGAATAAAATTTACATTTACTTATCAATTACTATAAGCCAACTCAGATTTCTTTCCATCTTTAAGAAATATAAGGTAAGGAGACTGAAGTTCATAGCAGGGATGTGACTACATATAGGTAAGTCATAAATAACAAGAGACACAGACAGCAAAAGTAGACAACAACACAGGTAAGTAACTGCTAAACAATGGCTCAAGACTGAGTACCTGCTAACATGTAACATACCTCTGCAAATGCATATACAAAATGTGTCTAGAGTATCCAGTTACTTTTAACTTATGTAAACTTTGGCATTTGGTACCAAGTGAGAATATTATCTAGGATTTTGGCATAATAAAATAACTAATCATCAATCTTGAGCTATAATAATACACTCTTTTTTAGGGTACAACTTTCTCTCAAGACTACAGTAATAAAAATTTCCCTTAGAATGAACATAGCAGAAATGACCACAGTCGATGCTCAGGGGAGAGGGAAAGGGAGACCCAGAGCTTTCCTTTGGGCAGTATTGTGGCCTATCTCTGTTTATATGTCTCTGGAGATAGAATTCAAGTGCTGAGGGGAGGCAACTAGAAAGTAGTAAGCACAGAGGCATTCTTCAGAAAAGTCTAGGGAAGGCCAGGTACAGTGGCTCACGCCTGTCATCTCAGCACTTCAGGAGGCTGAAACGGGCAAATCACCCGAAGTCAGGAGTTTGACACCAACATGGTGGAACCCTATCTCTACTAAAAATATAAAAATTAGCCAGCATGGGGTCGGGCGCCTGTAGTCCCGGCTACTCAGGAGACTGAGACAGGAGAATTCCTTGAACCTGGGAGAGGCAGAGGTTGCAGTGAGCCAAGACTGCATCACTACACTCCAGCCTGGGTGAGAGAGAGAGACTCTGTCTCAAAAAAGAACGAAGGGAAGGGAAGGGAAGGGCAGACGGAAGGGCAGGGCAGACGGAAGGGAACGGCAGGGCAGATGGAAGGGAACGGAAGGG
>PVKV010023511.1:18729-33299 GCA_004027835.1 Alouatta palliata | reverse complement strand
GGTGGATGGATGGATCGATGAATGGATGGCTGGGTGGATGAATGAGTGGGTGGATGGATGGATGAATGGATGGATGGGTAGATGGATGGGTGAGTGGATGGATGAATGGGTGGATGGATGGATAGCTGGATGAATGGATGGATAGATGAGTGGCCCACCAGGCTGCCTACCTCACCCTGAACAGAGCTCACAGATGAAGAGGTCATCTCTCTCTGTCTCTCTGTACAGGTGGGCAAACTAATGCCCAGCAGGGTGGGGTGGAGCCGGCCAAGGAGCTCTGGGACTCTTCGTGCAGCGCTCTTTCTGTTCAGTGTCCTGCCTTCCCCCAGTTTTGCCCACACTCCTGTCCCTGTCCCTCAGCTAAGGCATAAAATGTTGATACTCTCATTTATTCTTTAAAAATTAAAAGTATTTTATGCGGTGCCTCCATCACAGTTGGAAACCATTTAATTAATCCTGAGTGGCAGGACACCAGATAGCTGCCACAATTGTTACAGTTCCTCTGGCCCACAAGGCCTATTTCAAAGCTGTCCCTCCCGGGCCTGGGAGGCTCTGTGGATGACAGTAGTGTGGAAGGTGCGTGGTCGTGCTGGGGCCACGAAGCTGTCCCTGCACCAGGAGCTGTTGGTCAACAGTAAACCCTGGGACACCCAGCGAATCCCAGACACACTTCTGGCAAGGCGGCGGCTGCCAGGGGCACTGCACCTCTTGGCCAAGATGGGCTCTTCCATTCTGCCTGGAAATTTGCACACATGTGATATCACCTGCCATTTCTCTGTGGCCTGGATATGAACTGTGGCCTGTGAGGTTGTGGGCAGGGGGCTGCATTCCTAAGGAGAAAATCAGCCCGTGGAGTGCTGCCCCTTCACGTGCACAGCCAGTCTTGGGTAGGAACCAAAGCTTTCTCTTTGAGAAGTGGCCATGTGTGGGGCAGGAGGCACCAGTATGAGTGACAGGACAGTTGTCACTTGATCCAAGGATGTGCACAGGGATGAGGACTCCTGAGTGCAATGCAACAGCTGGTGCAGGAAAGTTGTATGAGGCAGCACAGGCTGCATAACAAAGTACCCCGGGCAGTTCTGGAGGCCAGAAGCCTGAGATGGAGGTGCCCACAAGGTTGGCTGGGTTCGTCTGCAGCTGGGTGGGGGCATCTGTCCAAGGCCTCTCTGCTAGCTGTCCTTGTCGTGCTTGGCCTGCAGATGCCCCACCCTGGTCTCTGTCTGCATCTTCTCATGGTATTCTCCCTGAGTGTGTCTCTGTGGCCATTTTGTAAGGACACCAGTCATACTGGGCTCATTGAATGACCTCATTTTACCCCGATCCCTTCTGTAAAGGCCCTGCCTCCAATTAAGGGCACATTCATAGGTCCTGGGGGTTAAGACTTCAACACAGGAATTTTGGGGCGCACAGTTCAACCCATAAGAGGGAGAAATCCAAGAACCAGCTCAGACGCTTTCATATTTGCAAATCCTGGGTTTGGGAAGTCCTGGGAGGAGTGTCTCCTAAAAGGGAGGTCTCTAGGAAGGAGCCAAGGGAGGAGGCCCAGACCCAGGCTCCGCTGGCAGCAGCTGCCACACTCAGTGCTGCTTTCCACGAGGCCTTGCTGACTTTACAGATGAGGACCCTGAGGCGAGGAGAGGCTGGTGCCTGTCCAGGGCCAGAGATGGTGCTAATTAGGAGACCACGTGGGAAGGGCCTGTGGGGCGCTGGCCAGGTGCTGGGGCTGCCAGGCTGCATGTGTAGGACCCAGAAGGCCCCACAAGATGAGTGTCCTTCACCCTACACGTGTAGACATTGAGGCTGGGAGAAGCGGATTTGCGAGGCCCGAAGCCCCATAGTCAGTAAGAGGCTGAGCCGGCGCCACCACGCAGGCCTGCCTGACCCCCTCGCTCTGCTGACTGTGGTCCTGCCCCGAGCGATGGAGTGTGGCTATGCCATTCCGCATGGGGGCAGGGAGGCTGGGCAGGGGCTGGGACTGAGTGGGTGTCAGGAAGTGAGATGTTTGCTGCTAAAACCAAGACAGTCCAGGCAGATGGGACGCTGGTCACTGTAGCGGAGCAGAGCCTCTGCACCTCCTGGCATTTGCGGAGGGCAGCCCGGATCCTGGCCAGCGCCTGCCCTGGAATGTGCCAGCTTCCTTCAGGAAAGTTGCCCTCCACGTGCGTTCTGTGAATCAGCTCAGGCTGCCTGCTGCAGTCTCCGCCGGGCCCCCGCACACTGCTGGGTCTGAAGCAGCCTCCTTCTGAGGAAATGGCTTCGAATACTCCTCCACACTCTTGCGCTTGAGCATGCTGCCACTGGCACACCTGTGGGTGGAAACGCCCTGCGCTCTGGCTGCGGGCTCTACTTGGAGCTAGAAGGCAAGACCGAGGACAGGAGAAGGTGTCAGTCAAGAGGAAACACAGGGCACCAGGGGACATTTAGCAATACCCCCTATTCCCATCCCGAGCTTGGGACCCATCGAGAAATGACAGGCAAGCCAAACATTAGAGACGGAAGGCTGGCTTTACTATTGGCAAGGCTCTGGGTCTGCAGCCAGGAGGAACTGCTCCCCCTCAACTCTGAGCCCTGCCACTTGCCAGCCTGGACAACTGCTGCCATCCCTGCTGTGTGGCCAGAGCGGCTGGAACAAACCCTGCCTGCAGGCCACGACATGAGCAGCAAAGGAAGCGGCTTTGCAAGGCCGGAGCCTCCACAGTGAGTAAGAGGCCATGAGGGGGAAGCGTGCCACATCTCAGAAAGGAAGATGCAGACGTGCACAGTGGGGAGGACGGTCTCGCTGACTTCAGCGTCTCAGTCCCTGGCTGGAGGTCTGGCCCTAGGTCTGAGTGCAGGAAATGGTGGCAGATGGAAGCGTGTCAGTGGTGTGGAGTGGACCCTGGGAGTATTTGCGGGGAGCTGGTGAATCTTCTGTGCGTACGGCTCTGTTTCGGCCCCTAGGCCTTTGGACACGCTGTTTTTTTCCTTCTGGGGTGTCCTTCCACCTCTGCCTGTCCAAGGCCGAGCTCCAAGCTCCTTCTCCAGAAAGCCTTCCTGGTCCTGCAGATGGAGTGATCTTCCCAACCCTGAACCCTGTGGGGCTTTGTCCTCTCTTCTTGTGTTGGCTGCTTGTGGCCAGGTGTGGCCTTCCTGGCTGGATTCTGAGCTTTCTTTGCTCATTTGTCTGTCTACCCTTCAGCCTATAAGAGGCCTGGCAGCAGGAGGTGCCCACAGTGCCCATGCTACCTGGAGGATCAAGGGACTAGGAGCTGTTTTCTGAAGTGTGAGGCCAGAAGGCTCTGTGATGACCCAGCCACCATTTCCTGAGGGTCCATGAAGCACCAGGGAGGACAGGTGCATGACATCATTTAGTCTTCCAGGCAGCTCTCCTTCTGCTTTTTTTTTTTCACTTGTGATTTTTGCACATTCATTTTGTATCCTGAGACTTTGCTGAAGTTGCTTATCAGTTTCAGGAGATTTTAGGCTGAGACGATGGGGTCTTCTAAATATACAGTCATGTTGTCTGCAAATAGGGACAATTTGACTTCCTCCTTTCCTATCTCAGTAGATGCAGAGAAGGCCTTTGACAAAATTCAACAGCCCTTTATGCTAAAAACTCTGAATAAACTAGGTATTGATGGAACGTATCTCAAAATAATAAAAGCTATTTATGACAAACCCACAGCCAGTATCATACTGAATGAGCAAAAGCTGGAAGCTTTCCTTCTCTACTGACATGAAATTCACATAACATACAATCAGTCATCTTGAAGTGTGGCTTCAGTGGCATTAAGTGCAGCCACCACCGTGGCCTGGTCTAAAGCATTTTCATCTCCCCAGAAGGAAACCCCAAACCCATTATCACTTCCGGTTTCTGTTCCTCCTAGCCCCTGGCCACCACCAGTCTGCTTTCTGTCTCTATGAGTTCGCCTCTTCTAGATACTTCATATTGATAGAATCATGTATGCTGTGGTCTTTCGCTTCTGCCATCCTTTACAAAGCACAATATTTTCAAGGTCCACTTATGTCATAGCAGATGTCTAGACCCCATTCCTTTTTCATGGCTGAGGAATATTCTGTGGTGTGAACAGACCACATTTTCTGTATTCATTCATTTGTTGACGAACATGTATGTTGTCCATTTGGGGGTATTTGAGGAAGATCTCACCCGTTCAAGGACTGAGTGCCCACTGGGTGCCAGGCTATTCTGGCACTGGGAATAAGGGGCTGCAGCTCCCAAGGGCCAGCGACAATGACATATACCTGGGTCTGCCTCCTCCCCTGAGCTACTCACTGCGTCCTGACCCTCTGCCTCGCAGAGCTGCCTCTGATGTTGCCCCGGCTGCGTGCTCAGAGGGGCCTGTGCTGGGTTTACTGCTGCTGCCACCATCTTGCCCTTCTCATCATTTTTGAATGCGGGCCCACATTTCATTTGGCATTTAGCCTTGCAGTTTCCGCAGCCAGCCCTGGTGAGTCCAAGGGGGAAGCGTGCCCTCCTTCATTTCTTGCTTTTCATTCAGGGCTGGAGGGGTCGCTGGGGGCTGTCTTGTGGGCCAGGATGTGTCCTTTCGCCCTTGGAGCCGCAGTGTGGAGGGAGGTGGAGGCGCCCCTTGCAGGGACCCTTGGCCCCGGCCTGTTCGCACCCCCAGCCACACACAGGGATGAAGCCCTGCAAAGCTTCCAGCAGCCCTCCCTTCAGCATTTCCGAGGCCAGGGTAATGGTGTGTCCCCTATAAAGTTTCATATAAAATAATCTGCCTTAAAGAATGGCCTGAGAGGGGTAATTGGCTGCTGGCGTGGGCGGTAATTATAACGGTAGTTAACCCGCAGAGCTGCGAGCAGGCAGATGGGACTAATTTGATCTCTTCTGTTGTAAATTGTGGTTGCCAAGGTGGAAGGAAGTGGTGGTTATTTTGAAGGTGGCGATGCCTGCTTCCCTGGGTGCTGGCCAAGGTCTCTGTCTTGGCTATGTGGCCTTCGGGGGTGCCTAGAACTGAGGGACGTAAGGTGGCTGCAGACAGGTCTGGGAAGGGGATTGCGGGGAAGGGGACAGAGCGACGTTGACGCAGCCCGCGACTGTGTGGGTCCCGAGTGGTTCATGATCCTCTGCCTACATTCTTCCGGTCACTGAACAGGGGCATTAGGAAGGCAGACGTCCGGGTCCTCCTGTCTGCGCTGTCGGCAAATGTGCCAGTCGCCCTCAGGCATGAGGTGGCCTGGCTGGCATGAAGCATGGGCTTCAGGGAATCACCAGGGCCCCGACCACATCGTCGCCAGGGGTGTCTGCGTTTGGGTGTTGTGCTGAAGTGGGAGCCTGGGACCTTGGAAGCAGCTGGGTTTGGGTTCAGCTTCCTGCTTGACCTCTCCCTCAGTCAGCGGCACTGGGCAAAGCAGGTGACACAGCTGAGCCTCAGCTTCTTCACTTGTAATGTCGGCGTCCCTGTCCCCACGCTGGAACAGGGCAGGCTTGGTACAGGTGTCGTGCACAGGTCTAGGTCTGGCATGGGAAGGGCTTTGAGGATGGATCTCCCCAGGCTGGCACCTGCTTCCTCTGCACAGAGCCTTGACCTCCATAAGCGGGCAGCTCAGCTATTGAGAGCTTGGACTCTGGGGCAGACGCCTGGCTTCTTTCTACCATTGTGGCTGCTTTCTACCTGGATGACCCTGCCTGCCTCAGTTTCCGCATGTGGACAATAGCCCTTAGGACATCAGGAGGAAGCACTGTGCCAGATGGAGCCAGTATACACCCACCTAGTGTTGAGTGAGTTGGTACACAGCATAGAATAAGTACTCAAGACAGGGCGGCACTCTGTTTCCAAAGCCTCTGACTTCCCTCTAGCTCTGCTCCACAAGGAAGCTTGACAGGCCCTGTTGGGGGGGATCCTGAGGCTTCCAGGTTCTGTGAGTGGCCTGAGGCTCTGCAGCTGGGAGGTGGCAGTGCCGGGGGTGCTTCCTGTGCTCCCTGTAAGGCATGGCCATGATGTGTCTTTCCAGGGGTGGGTGGGTGGGAGGATTAGTTGGCTTCTAAGCCCTGGTACAGATCCAAGTTGCCCCAAGGTGGTCTTTCTCTTTGATCTGCAAGTGAAACTGACATGGAGGTATGGGGTGAGTGCAGTTTGGACGTGGAACCTGACACTCTGCCCTGCCTGTGCGCCTAAAGGTCCATGTGTCTGCAGCCCTTTGACGTCCGTCATTAACTATCAGGCAGTGCCATCTGCTCCCGCCTAGTGCAGGGCCTGGGACGTGAAGTCTCAGTGGGTCCCTCATCTGCTGAGTCCCACCTCGTGGAGCCTTCTTTGCCAATGTTGGGCAGTTGTCCAGATGAGGAGGGTCACAGGTCCCCAGGAACCGGGACTAACTTATCCCATGGAGCCTTCCAGAAATGACAGGAAACCGGGCACCCTCCCCAGCACCCAGGCCTTCACTGCTGGCCGGAAGGGCGTTGGGTGGATGGAGGGCCGGGTCTGTGTGCTGTTTCCTTGCAGCCTCTGTTCTGCCCCTTCATCACCTGTGGCCACAGTATAGCCCCAGTGAGACCTACTGGAGGGCAGTGTGCCCCTATTGGGGCTGGGGATTCAGGAAGGGGAGCAGGGCAGTGGGGAGTTTTCTTGCATGGGAGAGGACAGAGCATGCAAGGTGAGGGGCAGAAACGTGCTTGGGACCAGCCGAGCCCTCCCACACTGGGGCAGGAGGTGAAGAGGAAGCACCATGCTGGGTGGAAGCTAATGGGTTGGTTTTGGGGACTGAGGCCTAAAAGGTGAAGCGAATAAACCCCCTACCGCACCTCACCCCTGAGTACCCCATATACTGACTCACTGTTTATCCTTGAATGCAGTAGACAACATGACCGGAGTCTGCGGGAGGAGCACTGTGGATCCGAGAGGGAGTTTGGAAACTTTTGGCTGTGCTGTGCAGCTCTGGGGGCCACCCAGACCCCAGTCTCATTCTCCAGGTGCCTCCAGGCTGCTTTTGACTTACCAGTGAGACTTGGGACGCCTCGGCCTGTTCTCCCTCCCGCTGCTGGCAGGAAGGGTAGGGTGTATGCCACAAGCTTCCTTCCAGGGACTTGGATGGATTCGAGCAGGAAGGGTGGGAATTTTACCTTGTGATAAAAATGTCACTCATACTGCGCTGGGCCCCCATTTTCAAAGCAAAACTTTGGAGCAGTGGAAGCTGCTTCCAGAGAGCAGAGGCTGTGTTATTTACATCTTCTTGGTGTCTGTCATGAAATCTTAAAACTTCTTAATGTTGGGGCACAGGACAGACTGAGCAGTGCTGAACTCCTAAGACCAATATTAAGCGTAGAAAGTGCACATTAGGTATGATTTCAGGACCTTTAGCTGTCCTTAGCTGTCGCTAAAGGACCTTCACTTGCCTTTTTTTTATTTTTGAGATGGAGTCTCGCTCTGTCCCCAGGCTAGAGTGCATTGGCACAATCTTGGCTCACTGCAACCTCCGCCTCCTGGGCTCAAGCGATTCTCCTGCCTCAGCCTCCTGAGTAGCTGGAACTATGGGTGTGTGGCACCTAATTTTTGTGTTTTTAGTAGAGATGGGGTTTCACCATGTTGGCCAGGATGGTTTTGATCTCTTGACCTTATGATCTGCTCACCTCGGCCTCCCAAAGTGCTGGGTTTAGAGGCGTGAGCCACTGCGCCAGCCAACTTATCTCTTTCTTGAGACTCCTTCATGCTGTTGTTGGAAGGGGCTACAGGAGCTTTTTAAATAGTTCTGTCAGTTTACAAATGAGGTGATGGTCCTCAGTGAGGGGCAGTAAGCTGGGGGTCTCCTGGCTTCCCTTCTACTGCTCTTCCAGGCTATTTTGATGAAAATAGTTGAGTATGAGTCCAGCAATGCTGCTGGCTCTCTGTGTCACCCTGGACAAGTCCTAGGATCTCTCCAAGTGTCCGTTTCCTGCCTGTGAGATGCAATGACCTTTAAAACCTTTGATCATAGTATCTCTTTTCTGCTTAAAATCTTCCAGTGATGGCCTAATGCTTTTGAGGTGGAACCCAAGCACATCAACAAAGCTCACGTGATCTCTGGCGACCCTTCGGCAGCAGACCCCGTCTTCCTTCCCGCCGCTCTCTCTCCCCCACTGTTGGAAACAGATGCTCGGTGCCTCAAAGAAAAATTAGCACTGAGACAACGGATCTCTCAGCAAAACAATTTTTACTTCCTGGACTGCAGGAAAGGGACCTTCGCTAGCCATCTTGCCAGAGAGTACAACGAACAAAGGAAAATCAGACATATTTATTCCTTATGCATTTAGGGGTGTCCTTAAATGCTGTGTCTGATCTCTGTTGGCGGGAGCCAGACCTCACAATCTAAACAAACCCCATTGACTAACAACTTAAAACTTTTCTAAACGGGTAAAAGCAATGGGGAGCGGGGACATGCCTGTGAGCATGCCCGGCACAGATACCTTGGTACAAGGATATAGAATATACTACGTGCCTGTAAGCATGGCACATCTAACAGCTACGTAGAATAGGGCTTAGCAAAGAGTTATTAGCGCACTTATGATTTATTCTTTAACAAGAAAGGAAACTTTGAAGAGGACTGTTCTACTTCCCACTCGCTCCATGCTCCAGTTTCTGGAGCGCCTCTGTGTCCCTGTCCTCTTGTCTGTGAGTTTTCCCTCTGTGGGTACCTCCCCTTAGACCACTTCCTTCCTCGTCTGCCGTCCTGTCTCTGGACAATTCCTTCTGTTCCTTCATGGTCAGTCTAGCCAAAAGGTCTACCATTTCTGGTGATTTTCTCAAAGAACTAACTCTTGGTTCCATTTATTTTTCTGTATACTTTTTCTGTCATCGATTTCACTTACTTCTGCTCTGACCTGTATTATTTCCTTCCTTCTCCTTACTTCTTCTAGCTTCTTGAGGTGGAGCTTAGATAATTGACGTTGGTTTTTCTTCCTGTTTAATATCAGCATTTAAAGTTATGAATTTCCCCCTTTGCACTGCTTTAGCTGCATTGTGATACGTGGTGTTTCAGTTTTACTCAGTTTAAGATATTTTCTAATTTCATTAGTGATTTCTTCTTTGAGTCATAGATTATTTGGAAATCTTTTGTTTATTTTTCAAATATTTGAGACTTTCTCAAATTTCTTTCTATTGTTTATTTATAATTGGGCTCCATTATAATCAGAGAACATATTTAGCAGGATTCCAACCCTTTAATATTTATTGAGACTTGTTTTACAGCCTAGCATGTGATCTATCCAGGAGGATGTTTTATGTGCACTTGAAAATAATGTGTACTCTACTGTTATTGGGCGGAGTATTTCATAAATGCCAGTTAGCTTAAGTCAGTTGATAATGCTGCTCAAGTCGAGATCTACTGATCTTCCAGCTACTTGTTCTAACAATTACTGAGAGTAGGGCACTGAAATCTTCAACTGCCGGTGTAGAACTGTCTTTTTCTCCTTTCAATTCTGTTAATTTTGCTTCATGTAGTTTAGGGCTATGCTGTTAGGTGTATATATATTTGTACTTGTTATATCTTCCCAAAGGATTGGTCTTCTTTCACTTACTTCAGCCTCACTTATACCAGTCTTCCCAGATGTCAGGCAATGCTAGTTTCTTCTATCATGAGTTACCAGGTCCATCATAACATTCATCAAACTGTATTATAATTGCTTGAAAATTACATGAGGTCAGAGAACATGTCAAGCCTGTTCAGCTCTTTATGGTCAGCACCTAACAGAAAGCCTACACATACACAGTAGTAGGTGCTCTGGAAATATTTGCTGATTGAATGAAGAATAAGATGATATCTATGAAATGTATTAATAGTAGTTATTTAAAAAAATTAGTGCTTGAGGAAAGCTATGACCCAGTCCACCTATGTGTCATATCAGTATTTCTGAACATAATTTTGTTAGAACAATGCCTTTGCCCAAGGGAAGCTGTCAGAACAGCTCCTTCAGGCCTTAGTGTTTGGGACCACACAGAGTCACCTGTCTGAGGTAGGGCACCTGTGCCAGTCCTACTTTCTCTTGGGACTGGATCTGGCATCTGCTCCTATGTTGACATCCACCTGTTTCTCTGCAAACATTCTCCTTGGCAACCCTGGATCCATTGATGATGGACTTCCATGGGCCAGCCTCGTGCCGGATGTCAAGGACATATCAGTGAATAAGAATAAAAAGCACCTACCGCGGGCATTCTGCTGGACCCTCTGTATGCCTGTTTCAGCCTCATGATGACCCAGCAAGGTGTCGGGACTCCCATAGCTCTTTGCAGACAAAGAACTCAAGTGAGGCCCAGGGAGTTTAAGCAGTTCATTCAGGATCACACAGCACTTAAGTGGCAGAGCTGAATAACTCACCTGAGTGTTTCCAAATCCCATGCCTATCTCCACTCCTCCCTTCTCCCTGGAGAGCTGAGGGATGCCCTTCCGATTCTGTGGATTTGTGTGGGCACTTGACTCCAAGATTAAAGTGCCATGTGTTTTAACCACAGAATCTCAAAGGCAAGGGGAAAATTTCTGTAGTTACTACATTTTAAGGCAAATTAACCTTGATAACATCTTTAATGTCATGTATTAGACTATTTTCCCTTAGTAATGCATTAAAGCTGTCAGACCTGATATGATCGCACAATTAATGAGATTACACATGATGTAAATTTCAATTCATTATTACAGTGTCTGCGCTAATAGACTTTTGATTAATACCCGCAAACCATGCTAGTTCAAAAGGACAACTTTTTGTGAATCACATGAAATGAACAGGCAGAGGCAACCACAATTTTGATGAACGAAAGGGTGGATGATTTCTGAGGATGATCTTGTCTAGTGATTTACTAAGATTAGCAGTAAAGATAGAGTTAATTAAGAGAGTCCCTTGTGTCAGGCCAAGGAGCCGGAGGAGCCAATGTGAGACACGTCATCCTGTGAATTTCTCCCTGGGTTGCCCTTTCGGAATTCCTGGGGAAATTACTCACTATTAACTCTATGTCCTTCAGGTCCTTCATTCTTCCAGCACTGCCATCTTTCTTGACAGGATTATGAAATTAGAGTTCAGCCAGGGAAAGCATATTGTGCAAGGAAACTGTTCTGTGAACTTGAAGAAAATAAAAATAACTCTGATTTCTTGAGGGCTTATGCTGTGTCGGACACTGCTCTTAGATGCTCTTTATTTACGCATGCGTTTGTTCCCCCACTCCCCCGCAATGGCCTGGCTACTGTCATCAGCCTCCACTTTACAGATGATGAAACTGAGGTCTGAGGAGCTAAGTGCCTTGGCTAAGACCATGCGGCTCATTAGGAACAAATTTCAATGTTGTGTGTGTGGGGTTTTTTTTTTTTTTGAGACGGAGTTTCACTCTTGTCGCCCAGGCTGGAGTCAGTGTCGCGATCTTGGCTCACTGCAACCTCTGCCTCTCAGTTTCAAGTGATTCTCCTGCCTCAGCCTCCTGAGTAGCTGGGATTATAGATGTGCACCACCACGCCTGGCTAATTTTTTGTATTTTTGGTAGAGATGGGGTTTCACCATGTTAGCCAGGCTAGTCTCGAACTCCTGACCTCAAGTGATCCACCTGCCTTGGCCTTCCAAAGTGCAGGGATTACAGGCATGAGACACCGCACCTGGCCGAATCTTGTGTTTTTAGTGGCTGTGTTTTCTCCCTTTTAAAGCGACCCATCCTATGAGTGGCCTCACCTTGTTGGAAACACATTTGGAACATGACAGCAGCATTCTCCTTGGTTATAGACAGAAAAGACGTAGACACCCCCACCCCACTGCTTCCATACACTTACATGACATTGATTGACTGCTACCAAGGGAGAACTCAGCTTAATTGAACACCTACCTCCTATGCCAATCAC
The DNA here is from genome assembly GCA_004027835.1 of Alouatta palliata. Taxonomy (NCBI): domain Eukaryota; kingdom Metazoa; phylum Chordata; class Mammalia; order Primates; family Atelidae; genus Alouatta; species Alouatta palliata. The sequence goes on along the minus strand of PVKV010023511.1, from coordinate 21,491 downwards.
TGAGCATGGTGCTTGCAATCTGTTAGCATACTTCATCATTGCAGCAAGGTTTGGGGTGGGCGCTATGTCTACGAGGAAGCTGGGGACCAGGGGCAGCATGGCTGGGGCTGGAACTCTGGTCTGTCTCATTACAACACTCATGCCCTGTCCACCCCTGCGGTGGGGGGCAGAGGGCCCCTCTGCCCCAGTGATGATTCTGGACAGCTGCAGGTCAGTCCTGCAGGTGTTTCAGCATTCTTATTGTAAACATTTTGCTGAGTCAAGGTGTGGGGTCTTCTGGGGGCTGCCACTGGCCCTGAGCCCCTGGAGCACAGAGCCAGTGGGGTGGGTGCGGGCTAGGTGCCCTGTGCCAGGCTGCAGAGTGAAACCCTAGACTTTATCCCCAGGCCCTGGGGAGGCTCAGGAGGTCACAGGGTCATGGGGCAGGGGGCTGGGTGAGCTGGGGGCTGAGCGGTGTGGTAGAAGGAACAGCCAGGCAGATCCTGGAGACAGGCTCCCCTGCCTGCCCCGCTCTGGCATGTCCTTGTCTGTTCAGTGAGGGCTTGGACGAAGTGAGCAGACCTCAAGCTGGACGGACGTGAGGCTCCCAGCGAGTGGGTTTTGGGCCACGCCAGTGCCCGGGTGCTGCGGAGGCCCAGGTCTGGCCTTTTGTTGGCATTCCTCGCTAGGTTTCAGTGCGTGGGCCGGAGCACCAATGGGCTGGACGCTCTGTCGTTCCTTTGCAGCTCACCCGTGAGCTTCACTGTAAGTGTACATAACGCCCTGGAGCTGCGTTTCCAAACCAGGGGATGAAACAACTCTCCAGAGCGTTTGCTGTTCCAGAGGAACCTGATCTGCTGTTCTCCTGTTTTCCCACCACTGGACAATTTCAGTCCTCAGGAATCAGTTTGGATTCTGTTTTACCCCTGGCCCCAGTTGTCACCAAGAAATATCTGGCACATTCAAAAAGAGAGCTATGAACAAAAGGTAATGTCCAATGCTAGCAAAAGTTGGTGAAAAGGGTATTTTCATGCATTTTTCTGCCAGTGTTGTAAATGGACACAACTTTTTTTTTTTTTTTTTTTTTTTTTTTTTTTTTTTTTTAAGAATTACAGCCCACCCCATGACTGTGGAATCTCACTTTGGGAATTTCCCTGAAGGCAATCCGTCCTTCCAGACCAGGAAAACACTCCCGATATGCAGGTGTTTGCAGCAATGTCATTTATAGCATCCACAAGGAGGAGACCGTGGCAAGGTTCCAGAGTGGGCAGCAGTTACCGTCAATCAGGCCACCTCCCATTACGAACAATGTTGAATAATCAAATATTATAATTTTGAAGACCAATGTGGAACAGAACTTAGCAATACATGGACAACTGGATCCGGGGAGGGCATCGGATGCTCTGCTTAGGAATTTTGACCTTTGATGTCCAAAATCCTGCTAGATGGGACACTCCCAAAGGCAGCTTGACTGGGCCTGCAGCTCCGGGCACCCAGCATGGCGACAGGGTGTGCTGGCTGCTGGCAGGGACCCAGTGGATTGGCAGGTGTGACCCTGAAGGCCAGGACTCCCGGCAGGCAGTAGGTCCAGGCAGTCAAGGTGAGAGACGTGCACCTGGGCGGTGACCAGGCCCGCGGGAGGGTGGGCTTGAGAGATTGTCACTAATGCCACTTGGCAGTCCTTCTCTTGGGCTTTATTACTTAACATGCTGTCGGCCACACTGCTTTTTTAATTGCCTAGGAATTCTCTGCTGTTGATTGCTGATATCAGCTCCAGCCTCACTGGAGAGACTGGCTCACTGTGGAGCACGCCAGGGTGGGTCCCCTTCATCTGTGTCCACTCTTCGTGGCTGCTTGGGATACAGAGGCCCACGCAAGTTCATCTTCTCTTCCCTGTGCTGCTGTCTAGGGTTAGGACAAGGGAAGGAATGGGCTCCTGGGGCGCATATGGTCCGGGTGGGGGTGTCGGAAGCTGGTGTGTACAAATCAGGCTGCCCATATCATCCCACGGTGCTCACAGCTACCACGCTTGCCCTGCTCCACGGACCAGGCTGCGAGGGTGACCAACACAGGCTGCACGCCCCCACTTAGCCCCTCAGCTTCTGCCCATGGGGCTGATGGAAGCCCCTGGCCCTCTGCTGCCCTAGTCACTGTCACTGCAGTGTCACTGTGAGCACGGGGAGTACACATCTGCTGTTTACTGACACAGCTTCATAAAGCAGCAGAACAGAGATCTGCTCAGAACAGAACCTTGTCACAGTGGGTGTTATAGTTCCCTTCGCATTGTCACCACCCCTGCCACAGCTTTCTCCCTCCTCTACCCACCCCTGTGGCTGGCCCTTACCTGTTGTCTGCTCTCCTTCCAGCTCTGCTCTGTCTGCCTGACAGGACCTTCGCCACACTATCTTCTTCTGTCCCTTCTCTTCACATCCTTCTCTCCTTTCTTTCCATCCTTGGCCTTCCTGTCTCTTTTCCTTATCTCTGTCAGTCTGTCTCTCTTGTTAAATGGCTTCTGGACAGCAGTTCTCTGGGTCAGGCCCTTGCTGGCTGAGTGAGCTCCCGTAGGGCCACCAAAGAGGGGACAGCTCATGATCCTCTGAAAAATCAGAGGTGTCTGTACATCATCCCATCCCTCTCTCCTTGTCTCCCATCCATCCATCCATCCATCCATCCATCCATCCATCCATATATCCATCCATCCATCTATCTATCCATCTATCCATCCATCCATCCGTCCATCCGTCCATCCGTCCATCCATCCATCCATCCATCCATCCATCCAT
>PVKV010023511.1:0-18629 GCA_004027835.1 Alouatta palliata | reverse complement strand
CCATTCATCCATCCATCCATCCATCCATCTGTCCGTCCATCCATCCATCCATCCATCTGTCCATCTTCTATCCATACATCTTCCCATCTATTCCTCCCTCTCTCCCCAATCCAACCACTCATCCACCCACCCATTTATTATCCATCCATCTATCCATTACCCATTCATTCATCCATCACCTACCCATTCACCCATCTACCCCCACCCATCAATCCGTTCATCCCCCATCCATTCAACCCCTTGTCCACCCAACTATCTACTGTCCATTCGCCTACTCAGCCACTCATCTATCCATTCAATCACCCATCTGTCTGCCTACTCCTTCATCCACCATCCATTCAATCACCCATCTATCTGCTTACTCCTTCATCCACCACTTTCCTACCCACCCCTTAATCTATTTATCTACCCCGTCCACCCACCCAAAACTTCCCGATACTTGCTCTGTATGTGTGCTGGGACGCTGTCATGGACATATCAGGTGATGTTAGCTGCTGCTTCTGGGCTCACAGAAGCCTCTGTGTATCTATCTTTCAAAATGTTGATCCCTCTAAATTGTGGGATGGTTTCTGCAGCTGCGTCTCCCTCACTGGATTGTGAAGGCTTCCTGAGCTTGGGCTGGGTCTTGTTTATCCCTTGGTACTGAGAACTGAGGTGCCTGGCATATTGTAGGTTTCCAGCACATTCAAGTTTGAATGAATGAATGAGACGATGCTCTAGTCTAGTCATTCGGTTTTACAAATGAGGACATGAGTTCAGAGGTGTGTGGGCCTTAGCCAGTGATACACAGTGGTGTTGGGCAGAGCCAGGACTCACCCCAGTCTCCTGGATGCCATTCTGGAGCTTAGCCCTATGTATTGCTGTCTCTGAAATTGTGGGCTGGGGTTGGGTATATGTTGTAGGAGGTCTTTCCTGGGCTTAGTCCTGGGGGAGAAAGCAAGTGGGCTGTGCTCTCAGCAGGTGGCTGGGGGGCTCTGGAGCTGGGAGTGGAAGGCAGTGCTGGGCACATCTGCCTGGGCCCAAGGCTCTGCATCCCATGCTCACTAAGTGAGCTCACCTGGCATCACGTCCTCGGAGGACACCTCGCAGCCTCACGCCTGCTGCAGTTGGAACGGCAGGAAGGGGAGTCTTTGGAGCTGTGAGCAGGGAGGGAGAGCTGTACATTCTTATGGGCCAGGGACTGTGTGTTTCGGAAATAAAACTTTGGTGAAGTCAGGGCCTTTGTCACCCTGGGGTACATATGGGTCTGACACCCGTGTAGGTGGCTGAATCTTATAACCATGGTTTCTTGAAACGTCCTTGTCATGTATAAAATTTTTCTTTTTGGTGTCACAAAGAAAAATTAGTACTGGGACAATGGATCTCTCAGCAAAGCAATTCTTTTCACTTCCTGCAGAAAGGGTACTCCCACCAGCAATCTTGCCATGATTGTACAGGGAACAAAGGAAAACAGACATATTTATTTCTTACCCATTTGGGGTTGTCCTTACTGCTGTGTCTGATCTCCGTTGGCTGGAGCCAGACCTCACAATCTAAACTAAAACCCGATTGGCTAATAACTTGAAACTTTTCTAAACAGGTAAAAGCAATGGAGAGCATAAAAGGAAGTCCAAATAAGGAAGGGGCATAGGCTGCGAGCAGGGACATGCCTGTGAGCACGTTCAGCACAGATACCTTGGTTAAAGTACAAGGACGTAGAATGTTCTGTGTGCCCTTAAGCATGTCTAACAGCTACATAGGATAGGGCTTCTAGCAAAAAGGCAAGAAGGCTTTTGAAGAAAGTGTTTAAAACAAACTATTATTTCTAACGCTTATGAATTTTTCTTAAACAAGAAAGGAAACTTTGAAAAGGAACTTTTTTTACTTCCCACCTTCCCAATACCCTGGGCAAGGGCAGTGGAGAAATCATGACGTACCTTCCTTTTTCAGATTAGGAAATGGAGGCTCAGAGAGATGAGGCCTCTTGCTCAATCTGAGGTTCTGTTCATGTCTTCCCGGTTCTAGACATCATCGTCCAGGTCTGTGATGGAGGGGACTGTGCCCCGAAGTGGTTCTCACTGGGAGGGGGTACAGGAGGATAGAGTCAGCCACCAGAGGTGGGGGCCAAAATCTAGGGGCCCAGAAAGTGAACTGCCAGCGAGGGCAGAGCCATCCGTGCAGAGGTGGCGTGGGAGGTGCCGGTGGGCACTGACTAAGGCAAAAAAGTAGAGGTGTCTCATGGCAGGTCCCCCAGATGCTGGGACCCAAGCAGGTTGGCAGGACTTCTCCCACGGCCCAGAAGTAAGTCTACGTTCAGCCTTGGCTCCAGGTGGGACCCACAGTCAGCTATTGGGAGCACCTGGTTCCATGCTGAGCCTAGGACTAGAACCAGACAGGCACCCAGAGGTGGGGGGTTCAGCCTGGTGTGTGGGTCCCTGTGCGAAGGGTCTGCAGGGCCTGGTAGTGGGGCTCTACGATGATAGTCCATGGCTCAGCATGAGGCCTGGCATTTAGTCGATGCTCAGTAAATCACTTCTAACTCTGGAGCAGAAGATGGGTATGAGCGTGCACCTCCAGTCCCTTCCCTGGGGCTCCTGCCCTGAGCTGTGCTCTCTTGGCTTCAGTGGCACTGGTGAAACGGCGGCCCCGGACAGCTTTGTGAGGATAGCCCTGGTTGCTTTATGGCTTTTCTGGGTCATGTTTGTCAGGGAGCCTGGGGGCTGGCTGGCTGGGGGTGGGGTTGATGGATTAGGGAGGGGTTGGGCAGTTAAAGTCTGACCCTTAGGTTATTTTAGCAGGACTTTCGGTAATAAATTTTTCATGAGTGGGAAGCCCAGCACTGGTGAAGGTCTTCTTGGGAAACCCTAATGATTTCATCAGATAAATATTTAAACCCAAGGAAGTCAGTCACAGCTTCCTGGCAAGAAGCCCCTCCCATTTCTCTGCTGGCAGCCTGAGAAGTGCTCACTGCCTTTACCCGCACCGCCTTTACCCGCACCACCTTTACCTGCACCGCCTTTACATGCACTGCCTTTACCCGCACCGCGTTTACCCGCACCGCGTTTACCCGCACCACCTTTACCCGCACCGCGGTGCCTTTACCCGCACCGCGTTTACCCGCACTGCCTTTACCCGCACCGCGTTTACCCGCACCGCGGTGCATTTACCCGCACCGCCTTTACCTGCACTGCCTTTACCCTCACCGCCTTTAAACAAACCACCTTTACCTGCACCGCTTTACCCGAGCACTGCCTTTACCCACACTGCCTTTACCTGCACCGCCTTTACCTGCACGACTTTGCTCTCGCGCTCCTCTCTCTCCTTCTGGAGCCCCTTGCTCCCAGTGTCCACCTGTCTGTCTGCTCTTCAGGTGAGAACAGGTCTGGGAACTGGCTTTGCGCGATGTCGGGAGCATGATTTGAGGCCTCTTTCTTCTGTTTTGTTCTCTGCATGGGCCCCACCCTGTGTCATTGCAGTGATCTTGGAAAGAGTCCCTGGTTTCTGCTTAGCCTGTCCTGGTCTAGCATCCCTCGGGGAAAGGCCAGGGCAGTAGAGAGGGTCCAGGTGGAGGACCGGACACACTCACCTCGATGTGAGCACTGATCTTGGACCTATCACCCCATGGGAAGGCAAGAGGACCTGCCCAGTGCTGCCTTCTGGCTTCCAGCTCCACAGCCTGCCAGGCACCTCCTGGGGGCTCACCTCCTGGCTTTCTCCCCCAAGAAAGACCCCCACCACCAAACACACCCAGCCCCAGCTTCCGACTGAAGAGATGGAGATCGGGGCGAGTCGCAGCCCTGCCCAGAGCCCTGCCCAGCCCCGGCTAAGGCCCACACATCTCTGAGCTCGTGTCCTCACTTGGGGTTTCTCTTCATGTCACCTCTGCAAAGGCACCAGAGGCCATCTGGGCGCTTCTACAAGCCAGAGTGGGGAAGGGCAATAATGAAATAAGAGAGCTCTGGTAGTATGGAGTGGAAAAGTGAGAGGGAGAGAGAGAGAGGGAGGGGGAGAGAGAGAGAGGGAGGGAGAGGGAGAGGGAGAGGGAGAGGGAGAGGGAGAGGAGGGCAGCTCAGGGGCATCTCTGACACTGGGGGCCTGGTCCCCACAGCACAAGGAGCCTGGGAACTCTACTGAAAATCCAAACCCCAAAGTAAGTGAATCCCAGACTGGATGGCATTTCTTGGCCGTGCTATGGGTGTAACCTCTTACATCACAGGGAAGGGTTATCGATGATGATATTCAGCACTTCTTGTACTTCATAAAATATTAGGTGGTTTTATCAATAGTTTGTTCTAATCTTGTCTTTTGTTTCCAAACAATATCAAGTGATAGGAAAATGCATATGTACCCAGAATAAAAACCACATTTTCCTCCCAACACCCAATCTGTTCTGTATGTCGGTCCAGCTAATGATGTGGTGTGGTTCATTTGTTTGTGTAATTCTGAAGTTGTGGAAGGAACCCTGGGCTCGCTGGGAGGAAACTGGGCCTGAGTCCCCACTCTGCTCCCATGAGCTGGAGCCCAGGCACTAGCATCAGTGAGAGGGTCCCCTTCACTATCCCCTCTCCTTCTCCCTTTGATTTTACCATCATCCCTCTGTGCCCTTCTGGGTTGATGGCGTCCCAGCCTGCCCCACCATCACACAGATCTCTCAGGCTGAAGACAATCTTTTATTATTATTTTTTAAAATATATTTTATTGTGTTTTAGGTTTTGGGGTACATGTGAAGAACATGCAAGATTGTTGCATAGGTACATACATGGCAATGTGGTTTGCTGCCTTCCTCCCCATCACCTGTATCTGCCATTTCTCCCCATGTTATCCCTCCCCAACTCCCCAACCCCCGCTGTCCCTCCCCTAGTTCCCCCCAACAGACCCCAGTGTGTGATGCTCCCCTCCCTGTGTCCATGTGTTCTCATTGTTCAACATCCGCCTATGAGAGAACATGTGGTGTTTGATTTTCTGTTCTTGTGTCAGTTTGCTGAGAATGATGGTTTCCAGGTTCATCCATATCCCTGCAAAGGACACGAACTCATAGTTTTTTATGGCTGCATAGTACTCCATGGTGTATATGTGCCACATTTTCCCTGTCCAGTCTGTCGTTGATGGGCATTTGGGTTGGTTCCAAGTCTTTGCTATTGTAAACTGTGCTGCAATGAACATTTGTGTGCATGTGTCCTTATAGTAGAATGATTTATAATCCTTTGGATATATACCCAGTAATGGGATTGCTGGATCAAATGGAATTTCTATTTCTAGGTCCTTGAGGAATCACCACACTGTCTTCCACAATGGTTGAACTAATTTACACTCTCACCAACAGTGTAAGAGTGTTCCTATTTCTCCACGTCCTCTCCAGCATCTGTTGTCTCCAGATTTTTTAATGATCGCCATTCTAATGGGTGTGAGATGTTATCTCAATGTGGTTTTGATTTGCATTTCTCTAATGACCAGTGATGATGAGCATTTTTTCATATGTTTGTTGACCTCATATATGTCTTCTTTTGTAAACTATCTGTTCATATCTTTTGCCCACTTTTGAATGGGTTTGTTTGTTTTTTTCTTGTAAATCTGTTTTAGTTCTTTGTAGATTCTGAGTATTAGCTCTTTGTCAGTTGGGTAGATTGCAAAAATTTTTTTCCCATTCTGTTGGTTGCCGATTCACTCTAATGACTGTTTCTTTTGCTGTGCAGAAGCTGTGGAGTTTGATTAGGTCCCATTTGTCTATTTGGGCTTTTGCTGCCAATACTTTTGGTGTTTTAGTCATGAATTCTTTGCCTATGCCCATGTCCTGAATGGTTTTGCCTAGATTTTCTTCTAAGGTTTTTATGGTGTTAGGTCTTATGTTTAAGTCTTTAATCCATCTGGAGTTAATTTTAGTGTAAGGTGTCAGGAAGGGATCCAGTTTCTGCTTTCCACACATGGCTAGCCAGTTTTCCCAACACCATTTATTAAACAGGGAATCCTTTCCCCATTGCTTGTTTTTGTGAGGTCTGTTAAAGATCAGATGGTTGTAGATGTGTGGTGTTGCCTCCAAGGCCTCTGTTCTGTTCCATTGGTCTATATTTCTGTTTTGGTACCAGTACCATGCTGTTTTGATAACTGTAGCCTTGTAGTATAGTTTGAAGTCCAGTAGTGTGATGCCTCCAGCTTTGTTCTTTTTGCTTAGAATTGACTTGGCTATGCGGGCTCTCTTTTGGTTCCATATGAAGTTTAAGGTGGTTTTTTCCAGTTCTATGAAGAAGGTCATTGGTAGCTTGATGGGGATAGCATCGAATCTGTAAATTACTCTGGGCAGTATGGCTGTTTTCACGATATTGATTCTTCCTAACCATGAGCATGGAATGTTTCTCCATCTGTTTGTGTCCTCTCTTATTTCGTTGAGCAGTGGTTTGTAGTTCTCCTTGAAGAGGTCCTTTACATTCCTTGTTAGTTGTATTCCTAGGTATTTGATTCTCTTTGTAGCAATTGTGAATGGCAGTTGGTTCTTGATTTGGCTCTCTTTAAGTCTGTTATTGGTGTATAGGAATGCCTGTGATTTTTGCACATTGATTTTGTATCCTGAGACTTTGCTGAAGTTGCTTATCAGTTTCAGGAGATTTTGGGCTGAGACAATGGAGTCTTCTAAATACATGATCATGTCGTCTGCAAATAGAGACAATTTGACTTCCTCCTTTCCTAGCTGAATACCCTTTATTTCTTTTTCTTGCCTGATTGCTCTGGCTAGAACTTCCAATACTATATTGAATAGGAGTGGTGTGAGAGGGCACCCTTGTCTAGTGCCAAATTTCAAAGGGAATGCTTCCAGTTTTTGCCCATTCAGTATGATATTGGCTGTGGGTTTGTTGTAAATAGCTTTTATTATTTTGAGATACGTTCTGTCAATACCTAGTTTATTGAGAGTTTTTAGCATAAAGGGCTGTTGAATTTTGTCAAAGGCCTTCTCTACATCAATTGAGATGATCATGTGGTTTTTGTCTTTGGTTCTGTTTATGTGGTGACTTACGTTTATAGACTTGCATATGTTGAACCAGCCTTGCATCCCCGGGATGAAGCCTGCTTGATCATGGTGGATAAGCTTTTTGATGTGCTGTTGCAATCGGTTTGCCAGTATTTTATTGAAGATTTTTGCATCCATGTTCATCATGGATATTGGCCTGAAGTTTTCTTTTCTTGTTGAGTCTCTGCTGGGTTTTGGTATCAGGATGATGTTGGTCTCATAAAATGATTTGGGAAGGATTCCCTCTTTTTGGATTGTTTTGAATAGTTTCAGAAGGAATAGTACCAGCTCCTCTTTGTATGTCTGGTAGAATTTGGCTATGAACCTATCTGGACCTAGGCTTTTTTTGGTTGGTAGGCTCTTAATTGCTGCCTCAACTTCAGCCTTTGTTATTGGTCTATGCAGGGTTTTGACTTCTTCCAGGTTTAGGCTTGGGAGGATGCAAGTGTCCAGGAATTTATCCATTTCTTCCAGGTTTACTAGTTTATATGCATAGAGTTGTTTGTAATAATCTCTGATGATGGTTTGTATTTCTGTGGAATCTGTGGTGATATCCCCTTTATCATTTTTTATTGCATCTATTTGATTATTCTCTCTTTTCTTTTTTATTATTCTGAATAGTGGTCTATTTTGTTGATCTTAAAAAAAAAAACAGCTCCTTGATTTATTGATTTTTTTGAAGGGGTTTTGTGTCTCTGTCTCCTTCAGTTCTGCTCTGATCTTAGTTATTTCTTGTCTTCTGCTAGGTTTTGAGTTTTTTTGATCTTGCTCCTCTAGCCCTTTCAATTTTGACAATAGGGTGTCAATTTTAGATCTTTTCTTGCTTCCCATGTGGGCATTTATTGCTATATATTTTCCTCTAGAGACTGCTTTAAATGTGTCCCAGAGATTCTGGTATGTTTTGTCCTCGTTTTTGTTAGTTTCGAAGAACATCTTTATTTCTGCCTTCATTTCATTGTTTATCCAGTGAACATTCAAGAGCCAGTTGGTCAGTTTCCACGAAGCTGTGCAGTTCTGAGTTAGTTTCTGAATTCTGAGTTCTAACTTGATTGCACTGTGGTCTGAGAGACTGTTTGTTATGATTTCTGTTCTTTTGCATTTGCTGAGGAGTGATTTACTTCCAATTATGTGGTCAATTATAGAGTAGGTGTGATGTGGTGCTGAGAAGAATGTATATTCTGTGGATTTGGGGTGGAGAGTTCTGTAAATGTCTATTAGGTTTGCTTGGTCCGGGTCTGAGTTCAAGTCCTGGATATCCTTGTTAATTTTCTGTGAAGACAATCTTAGAACCTCTTTAGACAAATACTTCTGATACACAACCTGTATTTGTCAGAAGAGGCTAACTGCTGCAACAAAAATGCCCCCAAGTTAATAGCTTATGCTATAAATGTTTATATTTTTGTTGACGCGGTTAGCCAGAGTGGAGGGTCCTGGTGGGTGGATCTCCGGCAGGCAGTGACGCAGGGCCCCCGGTGCCTTCACCATGTGGCTCTGCCATCCCCAGGGTCCTCAGAGTCCTTCAGTTCCCCTGTGTGGGTGGGAGGGAGAGAGTGTGGAGGGCTGAGGAGGTTTACAACAAGGATGTGAAAGATTGAGTTGATGGCAGCTTTGGAACCCCGGTGTCTGGGCCCCCAGAGCACATGGAGCCTCAGGGCTAAATGAGGAAAATGTGAACTTGACTTCAGTGCTGCTGGGAAACGCAGTCTCACTGTGAGTCTGAGGAACAGGAAGCGCCTCTGTGGAACGCACAGCACTTCTTTGCTTCCAAAAGTGCTGTGACACTTTTCTGAGTGAGATCCAGGAATCAAGGGCCACAGGGCTTCCTGGCTGGCAGGAGGCGGGGCTTCCTGGCTGGCAGGGGGCAGAGCTTCCTTGGCTGGGATGTTGAAGTCCTAATCTCCATGTGATGGTATTTGGAGGTGAGGGCTTTGGGGGGTGAATAGGTGTAGAAGCCATCATGAGGGTGGGGACCTGAAACACTCCACCTGCCCTCTGCCCTCCCTTCCCTTCACCCTCCCCTGGGTTTCTTGGCTGCAGGCCCTCTGGCCCTCTTTCCATCCTCTGAGCTGCCCATGCTTGTTGCTGCCCCAGGAACTTCGCACTGGCTGTTTGGAGCACTGTTCCCCACATTCACGTGGCTGGCTCCTCCCTGCAGGCCTCAAAGATCACCTGTCAGAGAGGCTCCTTCTCCTGTCCCCTGGCCCTCAGGGCCACTCACCCAGTGTGGCTTCCCCTTCTCAGCTGTATTTGTCTCTGCAGCTTCTCAACACTGGATACAGTATGCATTTGGCTGCCTTATTCGTTTGTTTTCTGTCTTGGCCTCTGTGTTAGTTTGCCTGGGCTGCTGTAGCAGAATATCACAGACTGGGGCCTTCAACAACAGACATGTGTTCGGAGGCTGGGAAGTCCAAGGTCAAGGCTCTGGCTGAGTTTCTGGTTTTGGGTGAGGCCTCTTTTTCTGGCTTGCAGATGGCTGTCTTCTCACTATGTCCTCACATGGCCTTGGCTCAGTGTGTGTGCATAGAGAGAAAGGGGGGCGGGGAGAGAGAGAGAGAGAGAGAGAGAGGTCTCTTCTTCCTCTTACGAGGGCACAAATCCACCATGAGGCCCTGTTGGAAACAGATGCTCGGTGCTGCAAAGAAAAATTCGCACTGAGACAGAGGATCTTTCAGCAATGCAATTTTTACTTCCTGGACTGTAGGAAGGGGACCCTCGCTAGCCATCTTGCCACTAGAGTACAAAGAACAAAGGAGAACACACAAATTTATTCCATATGCATTTGGGATCGTCCTTACTGCCGTGTCTGATCTCCATTGGCTGGAGTCAGACCTTACAATCTAAACTAAAACCTGATTGGCTGATAAGTTGAAACTTTTCTAAACAGGTAAAAGCAGTAGAGAGCTGGGACATGCCTGTGAGCACGTCCAGCACAGATATCTTGGTTAAAGTGCAAGGATGTAGAAGGTACTACGTGCCTGTAAGCACGGGGTGTCTAACAGCTACATAGGATAGGGCTTCACAAAGTTATTAGCACACTTATTCTTTAACAAGAAAGGAAACTTTAAAAAGGAACTTTTCTACTCCCCACAGGTCCCCACCCTCATGATGGCTTCTACACCTACTCACCCCACAAAGCCCTCACCTCCAAATACCATTACATGGGGATTAGGACTTCAACATGTGGGTTTGGGTTGGGGGATGTGGACATCTGTCCACAGCAGCCTCTCTCTGTGTGCTGTAACTTAGGCTTCATAATGGCAGAGAGCCTGGCTGTCCTGTTCAAAGCCATGTCTTCAGAGCCAGATACGGCACCTGGCACCTAGTGACTGTTTGTTGAATGAATGAACACGTTGATGAACAAACGATCCCTGGATCTCTGAAGAGGGCTCCAGGCCTGACCTGCTGGCTGGGGCCAGGTTTGTCCTGGGGGAGCTGGCCAGCCACCTGCTCAGAAACGTGTGCTGAGTGTTCGGCCAGACCTTTTATCTCCCCTCTTCTCATCCAGCCTTCCCAATGAGTGGAGCAGGAGGTGCTCCAAGCTTCACTGCAGAGCTGGGGATGGTGGGCTGCAGGGAGGGGTGGGACCTGGCCTTGAACCCTGTCTCCCTCCCCACTCACTGCAGCCAGGGGTCTGGCTGGAACCCTTGCTGGGCCCAGACAGTGCAGCCATGCTTCCTTCTCCACCCGTGACCTTGGGTGTACAGCTCAGGTGCTCCAGCCGTGTGTCTCTGATGCCTGTCCCAGGGACTCAGGAGATACCCGCTCAACTCTGCCTCCAGCACTCGACCTTTGCTCTTTTATTTGAAAGAATCCAATAAAAAATATGAAATATGACCAGATCAACATGACCACTGGTTCTTAATCCCAGATGTGAGAATTTGGATTTTTCTTCTCTTTCTTTCTTTTTTTTTCTAGACAGAGTCTTGCTCTGTAGGCCAGGCTGGAGTGCAGTGGTGTTATCTTCACTCACTGCAACCTCCCCCTCCCAGGTCCTGGTTCAAGCGATTCTCCTGCCTCAGCCTCCCGAGTAGCTGGCATTACAGGCACGCACCACCGCACTCAGCTAATTTTTGTATTTTTAGTAGAGACGAGTTTCACCATGTTGGCCACCTTGTGATCTGCCCACCACCTCGGCCTCCCGAAGTGTTGGGATTACAGGTGTGAGCCACCATGCCCGGCGAGAATTTGGATTTTTCTAATGAAGGGAAAGAGCAGATGACAGACTTTAGGCACTGACAGTCTATCTGAGGCTGCAGAACGTTGGCCGACAGGTCCCCACACTGGCAGAGCAGCCCGGCTGCCACGAGCTCTGGGGGTGGAGGCGTCTCCTAATGGACTGGGTTTCGGGAGACGCTGATTACACACTTCACCCGGTAATAATTGCTCATCTTCAACAGAGCTAATTGAGTGATAATTCTGTCCTTTCAAGGTGATTTAACCTTTCAGAGGCCCAGGCTTTTAGGAAGATTACATGAGAGAATACAAGCTCTATTGGGGGAAATTGAGAGAAGTCATATCCTTTCTTGGTTGAAAGGAGAGGTTTCATTTTGGTATAATGCCTGCCACACACTTACCCACTCGGGGCCTGGCCAGGGAGTGGGGGGCAGGGCTGGATGCAGGGGTGGGTAGAGATTTCTCATTTCAATCCCAGAGGGCCTCGGGCCTTCTCCCACTCCTGCCCTGTCTTTGGGGTGGGTGGAGGCTTCTGTGCACACTCCAGTCTGAAAGCAGTGGATTCTGTCTAGACATGGTTCAAAAGAAAACGAGCAGAGGAATGTGCTTCCTCCGGTTTGAGGCCATTTGCAGGTGGCCTCTGGGGTCTGCAGCTCCGTGCTCGCTTCCTCCTGAAAATACTTGTGTACCCCCCATTCCCAAGGAGAGGAGCGTGCCAGCTCAGGTTTCCAAGAATGGCTGGAGAGAAAATAATACACCCGGTCTCATGGATGTGGAATCCACTTTCACAGGAAAGGTCATGATGAATTTTTCTTAACACCAGTGCCATGTCAGAGCCGCCCAGAGTGCATGCCCGTAGTGTGGGTGAGGAGGCCAGCTGGTTTCACCTGGTTAAGAAGAGGGGCCGCTGATGGACATTTACGGGGCACCTGCTGGATGCCAGGCACTTGCTTACCTGATCACGCATCCTGACAGGAACCTCCGGGGCTGCTGTCAGTGACACCACTAACCTTATTTTATCGATGCAGAAATTGAGGCTCAAAAGGCCAGGTGCAGTGGCTCATTCATATAATTCCAGCACTCTGGGAGACTGAGGCGGGCAGATCACAAGGTCAGGAGTTCAAGACCATCCTGGCTGACATGGTGAAATCCCATCTCTACTAAAAATACAAACAATTAGCCAGGCGTGGTGGTGGGCCCCTGTAATCCCAGCTGCTTGGGAGGCTAAGGCAGGAGAATTGCTTGAACCCAGGAGGTGGAGGTTGCAGTGAGCTTAGATTGCACCCTGCACTCCAGCCTGGGCAACAGAGTGAGACTCTGTCTCAAAAAACAAAACAAAACAAAACAAAAAACAACAAAAAA
Source organism: Alouatta palliata (assembly GCA_004027835.1). Lineage (NCBI taxonomy): Eukaryota > Metazoa > Chordata > Mammalia > Primates > Atelidae > Alouatta > Alouatta palliata. The sequence goes on along the minus strand of PVKV010023511.1, from coordinate 6,115 downwards.
AGAAAAGAAAAGAATTGAGGCTCAGAGAGGTTGGCCTGAGTTCCCAAAGTCACACTCCTGAGAGGCTGGCATTCTTGTTATGATGATGGTAGTCATGCCATTTCACAGAAGAGGAGCTTGGGACACGAGAGTGCAGAGCCTGCCAGGCCCGCGTGCCAGTGAGTTCCTGCCGCTGGGCGCGTTCCCATCCCGGATGATGACGTGCAGCCTCACTTTCGACTCTTGAAGTGTTGCGCCTTTGACCTGCCATGCATGACTCGTGTCCTCTCAGTGGTGTTACCGTGTTAAGTCACAGATGTAGATCTCAGTTTGACCATCTGCTGAGTGTAGCTTGAAAATCATGAAATTAATTTTGCTAAATACAGTTTTTTGAATGTGTTGAGGTTTTCTTCATGAGCAATTTTGGGGGAATGTCCCATGGGCAATAGAAAAGATGGTTTATTTTGCTTTAAGGCATAGGTTAGCACTATGCTTTTATTTTTTATGTTTATTTCTTTTAGGGTCAGGGTTTCACTCTGTCACCCGGGCTGGAGTGCAGTGATGCGATCACAGCTCACTGCAGTCTCAAACTCCTGGACTCAAGTGGTCCTTCCACCCAAACCTCCTGAATGGCTGGGACTACGGGTGCATACCACAACACCCAGCTAATCAAAACCTTTTTTGGCCGGGCATGGTGGCTGTAATCCCAGCACTTTGGGAGCCTGAGGTGGGCAGATCACAAGGTCAGGAGATTGAGACCATCCTGGCCAACATGGCGAAACCCAGTCTCTACTAAAAATATAAAAGTAGCTGGGCATGGCGGTGCATGCCTGTAATCCTGGCTACTTGGGAGGCTAAGGCAGGAGAATCACTTGAACCCTGGGGGGTGGAGGTTGTAGTGAGCCAGGATTGTGCCACTGCATTCCAGCCTGGGCAACAGAGCGAGACTGTCTCAAAACAAAACAAAAACCAGAGTTTCGCTTTGTCACCCAGGCTGGCCTCAGACTCCTGGCCTTAAGCGATCCTCGCACCTGGGCCTCCCAAAATGCTGGGATTAGAGGCATGAGCCACTGTCCTCAGCTGAGCAACTGTGTTTTTAATAATATTATTTAGGTCTTTTGGGTCCTTGTCTATTTTCTCTTTTCTTCATTTGTCAAGACTTGAGAGCAGGGAATTAAAGGTTCCACTACAGATGCCCTTCTGTTTCTTCTTGCATCTCCATCAGTTTCTTTTAATGAATGTCGATGCTGTGTTAGCACGTAAAATGCATTTACCAAGTGCCCGCTGTGTGCCAGACATTGGGCTTGATGCTTATTTTATGGAAATACAAACAGTAGCTTCTCACTGCAGAACATTTTGGAAATGCACAGAAGTGCGCAACATGAACAGATGCCTTTTCCATCGTAATACCTTTGCCACGATCCTGCAAGGTAGATGTCGTCAACTCTGCAGGGTGATGTGTCTGAGACTGACACACGTTGAGCAGCGTGTGTGAGCTCCAGGACCTGCAGGCCAAACCCGGACCACAGTGCTGCCGGTTCAGCTCGCACAGGCCTTCAGACACGTGGGTCACTAGTCCCACACACTTGGTGCTTAAACAACAGAAACTGGCTGTTCCACAGTTCTGGAGACTGGAAGTCCAAGATCGAGGGGTCGGCAGGGCGGGTTTCCCCTGAGGCCTCTCTCCTCGGCTTGCAGATGCCGTCTTCTCGCTGTGTCCTCACAGGGTTGTCCCTCTGTGCGTGTCTGTGTCCTGAAACGTTCTTCTTAGAAGGACCCCAGTGAGACTGGATCAAGGTTTGCCCTCGTGGCCTCACCTCTCCTCTGAAAAGGCAGTGTCTCCACACACAATCCCATGCCGAGGTGCCAGGGATTAGGATTCAGTGTATGAGTTTGCAGGGGACACGATTCAATCTATAACATTTACCAACTTTTACAAAGTGGGAGCTTTGGCTTCACGGTCTGGGCTTTAGGATTTAAAAGCCCAGCCAGGTCAGAGAGCGTCTTCTGTGGCCTCCGTCAGCTGGGCTGAGTCCCAGACACCTCGCCTGTGATGTCTTCCTGTCCCTTGATGCGTTACTGTTGGTGACGTTGGGGCTCTGATTGAAGATGCAGGCTCCAGGGTCTGTCCCGTGACCTAGCGGGTGACCTCCATCCAGGAACTCTGGGAGGCTCCATTGCTTCATCAATGAAGCCCATGGAATTCCCACTCACGGGGTGGTGATGGGGCTAACATGAGCTGATGCCTGGTGAGCACAGAACCGTGGGGGATACACGGCAAGCACTCAGTCAGACGTTGTGGTTATTAATTACAACATGCCCGGTCCCAGGGTAAGGGTGAGGAGTGCGGGAGGTGAAGCTCAGACTTGAGGTGTCCCGTTGCAGAGTCCCCTGTTGCAAGCACACGTGTGGGAACCTTGTTTTACCCAACAACTGCCCCCACAAGTGCCTGGCTCTGCAACTCTGCTTTAGTTTTTGTTGTTGTGTGAGACAGGGTCTCACTCTTGGCCAGGCTGGAATGCAGTGGTGCGATCTCAGTGAACTGCAACCTTCACCTCCTGGGCTCAAGTGATCCTCTGACCTCAGCCACCAGAATAGCTTGGACCACAGGTGTACCCCACCCAACCCAGCTAATTTTTTACTTTTTTGTAGAGTCAGGGTTTCACCATGTTGCCCACGCTGGTCTTGAACTCCTGGTCTCAAGCGATCCTCCCACTTTAACGTCCCAAAGTGCTGAAATTACCGGCATGAACCACCACGCCTAGCCCAAGTAATTTATTTTTTTAGGAAAAGCCACTCAGGAAATGTGCTCAGGGGAGCTGCTGTTTGTTTAACTGACTGCATAAGCAAGAGCCCTGGCAGCTCTAAAAATCCCCGGGCTGACTTTGTTGCCTGCACCCCACACCCAGAGGCCCCGTGGAGTGTCCAAGGATTCGCTCCCAAGATCCTAGCAGCTGGGAGCCAATGCATTCTGTCTTTGACCTTTGCTGGCTGCTGTTAGGGCATCATTCTGTGAGAATGAATCTATTTTTCTGCTGAATGTATTCCATTTGGTGGCTGTAGGCACTAATGTAGCTGGGATTAAAATCAGGTCAACAGGATCGAAAGTGAATAGCTCTTTAACCTGAAGAATACAGATGGGCCGCTAAAGGCAGCCCTTTTCATGTCCAGAGGGTGTCCCCAAGCAACTGGCACTGCAGGAAGTGGCCCAGGGACAGGTGAGGAGGGCAGCCTGGGGCAAGGGAGGGTCTGCTGTTGCTTCTCACTGGGAAAGGAACCCGCCGGTACTAATAATCACAGCAGGTATACAGGTCACAGTGGCTGTCATTCTGAGAGCTTGCCCAGTCCTGGCCATTGCCCTGAAACAACCCCACGCGTGATTTGAATGAATCCTTATAGTATTTGATTATTGTCCATTATCTCCCCCCGAGGCAGATAATGATCTATTTCATATTGCCATCATTGATCAAATATTAAGCATCACTGATCTGCCTACTCTGTGCCCCACAGAATATCAGGCAGGTTTTTTTCTACATTAGCTTATACGGTCTTTGTAATCATATGTTATTGTCAGAGGCATTCTTTGCATTTCACAGATAAAGAAACTGAGACTCAGAGAGATAAGGTGACATACCCCAAATTTCGCAGCAGGACGATAGCAGTGAAGGGGTCCTAACCTGCCTCACACGAGACACTGCTGTTCCCCCGGGAGGTCCTTTGCCACACCCCAGCAGGTCCTACCCTCCACAGCTGGAGCACGGGCGCCTGTGAGCCATTCCGTCCTGGGGCGGCTCTCTTGCCTAAGGCTGTGCCTCCTGCTGCTGTCCCTCTGAGTGCCAGCCCAGGCTCTGTGGCATCCTGCACTGTGCCTCTTCCCTAAATACCCTCCCAGTCGCCCCACCTCTTTTCTTTGAAACAGGGTCTCACTCTGTCTCCCAGGCTGGAGAGCAGTGGTACGATTATGGCTCACTGTTGCTTCGACCTCCCAGGCTCAAGCGATCCTCTCACCTCAGCCTCCCGAGTAGCTGAGACCACAGGCACACACCACCACGCTCAGCTAATTTTTAGAGTTGGGGTTTCACCATGTTGCTAAGTCTGATCTAGAATTCCTCAGCTCAAGCGATGCTTCTGCCTCCACCTCCTAAAGAGCTGGGATTAAAGCCACCACACCTGGCCTGCCTGGTCCCTTCGTCAGGCATCTTTTCACTCCCCTGTGGAGGTAGGAGCACAAGTCTTGGCCAGGCTGGTTTTGCCCCGCCTCCTCCCCTGTGGCCCTTGCATCAGGCTTCTCCATCCCCTTGCAATTCCAAGCTCCCTGGAGCTTACGTGACAGCCACACAGCTTTGAGGACCCTCTTCTCTTCCTCCCTCCTAGCGTTTTTGTCAGGCTCTGCACGGCAGCCTCCTCCATTGCTTCCTTCGCCTTCCCCACGTAGGCCCCGTCAGCAGCTTCATTATTTAGTGAACAGAATACATAATTTGGAGGTGACTTCATTATCCCTAATTGTGCCACATAGATGCCAAGTGGATTTTTCAATGATGGTTGTGTATGAGTCTCCTTGTGGAAATACTGTCAATGCAATGACTTTGAAAATGAGCCTGTGTCTCCGATGCTGCTTCCCCCATTAATGTCACCCCTTGCCAAGAAGGGGAGGGGCAAGACAGCGAGGTCTGACTTGGTGTCAGCACACTTCTTGGAAAGGGAACGCCTACAGCTGTTGCCCAAATTAGCAGCTCCTCCTCGGGAGCACGATTTGGCAGCCCCAGCCTCCATGCAGCCGTTGGGAGAGTGAGGATCTGGGCTCCTCATGCTCGCCCGGCCTGGGCTGGACACTGTAATAGCAGCTGTGGGCCTCCTGCCTCTGCTCTCATAATCCCGGGGAGTCAGTGATTGTGAATAACATTATTTTATAAAGGGATAAAACAGAACCTGCTCGCCTGACTCACACACTCTAGGAGGAGACACGTCCACAGAGAGAGAAGGGGTGTAGGGGGCCGGGTGAGGGCTGGGGGACCCCACTGCAGGCAGCTGTAAGGCTTTTATTAAACTGACCTTCTCACAGTGGCTAAGAAGAAAAGAAACACAACCAGCACAGGTGGAATGCTAACACTAGGTAAGGCTGAAGCAGCCGCCAGGCCCTCCAGGTGCTCAGAGAAGCTTCTGAGTGTGGCCCGGGCAGGCGCAGGGTGCAGAGCACAGTGGGAAGCAAGCTGGGGCTGGGGTCCTACCCCAGGAGCAGGCACGCTCACTTCTCTTGGTTTTATGACAGTCCATTCTCATGTTTGAGAGGTGGAGTAAAGTGGTGGGGACAAAGGACAGACAACTTGGAGCCAGGAGGTGTGGCTTTATCCTTGCCTCTGGGATGGGCTCTGTGATCTTGGTCCAGGGAGACAGAGCGTGGAAGGGCTGAGGGAACAGCCCGTGCAAAGGCAGGGGGCTACGAGGGAACAACATGCCAAGATGGGGTTTGAGGTGGAAGAAACCCGTATCCCAAATATCCGTAGCTGCCAGTCAGCCTCTGAATGCCTAAGCCAGGTGACGTAAAGATGTCTGCTGCTTTCACAGATGAGCTGCAAGGCTTGCTAAGAAGTGGGCATCCTCACACGCTAGAATCCTTCCACACCATGTCCTGCTTTATCCTCACAGCTCTTCCTGGCAGATGATTTTACCTACCTAGTGGGGGGGTCTCAGACCCTGATCTCAAGCCCTGGAAAAGTTGTCGCCAGGATTTTCTGCTGTATTTGGCTTTTCAAGACGAATCCATTGCTAGGCACTTGCTGAGCTGGTATTATGTGCTCAACACCCATCTGGCCACTGGGCCGGTGCCCAGGCTTCTGGACAAATGTGTTTGTGCTGGAGGCCTAGAGCCCAGGAAGAGGGCCCTGCCCCTGGAAAGCTGCAGTTCCAGGGCGATCCTGATCAGCGAGGCTGGCTTTGCCTGTGGCAGGGTGTGGGCAGTGCTGCCATGACTACCATTACCACCTCCAGCATCATTACCACCAGCACTATCACCATCATCACCACCACCATCACTATCTATACCATCATTACCGTGATGGTGATAGCGCTGTCACTGTCATCATCACCACCACCATCACCACCTCCACCATCATTACCACCAGCACTATCACCATCA
>PVKV010023510.1:0-33192 GCA_004027835.1 Alouatta palliata | reverse complement strand
AGCAATTCTCCTGCCTCAGCCTCCCGAGTAGCTGGGACTACAGGCACGTGCCACCATGCCCAGCTAATTTTTGTATTTTTAGTAGAGACGGGGTTTCACCATGTTGACCAGGATGGTCTCGATCTCTTGACCTCGTGATCCACCCGCCTCGGCCTCCCAAAGTGCTGGGATTACAGGCATGAGCCACCGCACCCGGCCTTATTTATTTTTTTCTTTCTTTTTTTTTTTTTTGAGATGGAGTCTCTCTCTGTCACCCAGGCTGGAATGCAGTCACGCGATCTTGGCTCACTGCAAACTCCGTTCTTGGAGTTCAAGCAATTCTTCTGCCTCAGCCTCCCGAGTAGCTGGGATTACAAGCATGCACCACCATGCCTGGCTAACTTCTTGTGTTTTTAGTAGAGATGCTAACTTTTTGTATTTTTAGTAGAGTGCGCCCGAGTTATTTATTTTTCTTTTTTAAATTTAAATTTTAATTTTTTATAGTGACAGGGTCTCTCTATGTTACCCAGGTTAGTCTAGAACTCCTGGGCTCGAAGGATCCTGCCTCAGCCCCACCCGGCGTTCTCAGTCTCCCAGTCCCACCTTCTAGGGCTGGTCTTCATTCGAGGCAACAGCCTGATGGCCTCCCATTAGCTTTACCAAAGTGGTTGAGTTTTAGAAAGCTTGTTATCATTTTAAAGAATGTTTAGGCCAAATTAACCCTCCAGAACAGGCAAGAAATGTGATGTGTGTCATAGCCTATAATTTGTACAATAACATCAAGGTCGCTTTGCTCCAAGGGCAGGATCTACAGAGGGTACACGTTCTTATACAATCCAGGTTTTAGGAACAATAAATAAAGTAGAAATCCTGGCTGGGCACAGTGGCTCATACCTGGAATACTAGCACTTTAGGAGGCCAAGGCAGGCAGATGGCTTAAGCCCAAGAGTTTAAGACCAGCTTGGGCAACATGTCTCCAAAAAAAAAAAAGCCAGGCATAGTAGTGTGTGCCTGTAGTCTCAGTTACTTGGGAAACTGAGGTGGGAGGATTGGTTGAGCCCAGGGGAGGGAGGTTGCAGTGAGTAGAGATTGGGCCTGAGGGACAGAACAAGACTCTGTCTCATAAAAAAAAAAAAAAAAAAAGGAGGCCAGGCATGGTGGCTTACGCCTGTAATCACAGCACTTTGGGAGGCTGAAGTGGCAGATCATGAAGTCAGGAGTTCGAGACCAGGCTGGCCAACACGATGAAACCCCATCTCTACTAAAAATACAAAAATTGGCCAGGTGTGGTGGCAGGTGCCTGTAATCCCAGCTACTTGGTAGGCTGAGGCAGGAGAATTGCTTGAACCTAGGAGGTGGAGGTTGCAGTGAGCTGAGACTGCATCATTGCATTCCGCCCTGGGCAACACAGCGAGACTCTGTCTCAAAAAAAAAAAAAAAATGACTTAGGTTCTACTTTACTATGTTGCAATTTAACTTTGGGCAATTTAACTTCTCTGTGCCTCAGTTACCTCATCTTTACCTCCCTAGGTGGGCTGCTGATAGGAATCCATGCATGAAAAACTGAGCACAGTGCCTGACACATAAGAAGCACACAGTAGGGTGGGTGTGGTGGCTCACATGTGTAATCTTACCACTTTGGGAGGCTAAAGCAGGAAGACCACTTGAACCAAGGAGTTTGAAACCAACGTGGGCAACATGGTGAGACTGCATCTCTGCAAAAACAAAAAATAATAATTCTTGCTTTTGTTCTGTCTTCTTTAATAATTCTTTTTTAAAATTAGCCAGGTATGGCGGTGCACACCTGTATTCCCAGCTACTGGGGAGGCTGTGGTGGGAGGATTGCGTGAGCCCAGGAGTTCGAGGCTGCAGTGAGCTCCAGTCACGCCACTGCACTCCAGTCTGGGTGATGAAGTAAGACCATGTCTCAAAATAAATAAAATATGAAAAATAATAATAATAAACAATAAATGTCAGCTATTGTGATTATGGTTTGCCTTCATTAGAGGGCAGCCCTGAAGCCCCTAGCCCCTTATCTGGGAGAAGGCAATCATCAGGGGCATGGAGGTCTCAAAAGGAGAGCAGCTCTGTCTGATGTTCTATCACCCCATCACCCATTGGGGCAAGGCCATGTTAGAAATCATTAAGGCAGAATGAGTTCTCCGTAGGCTGAGCCCAGGAGGAAGACACTGGTAACTGGCAGTGTACTGCAGCTCAGGAGAGCCAAATGCTGAATCTTCAATTATTTTGTGAGCCAGTTGTTAAATTGTTGGTAGCTTGAAACCAGCTGTGATGAGACTGTTTACATCGTAGTAATTGGCAAATGCTACAGATCAGGACCTTCCTCCCCCACCTGCTGGCACTGCCCATAAACACTTACCTGCTTCAAAATTAATGTCTGCTGGCCAGTCGCGGTGGCTCACACCTGTAATCCCAGCACTTTGAGAGGCCAAGGCAGGCAGATCACTTGAGGCCAGGAGTTTGAGACTAGCCTGGCCAACACGGTGAAACGCCATCTCCTAAAAACACAAAAATTAGCAGGGTGTGGTGGCATGTGCCTGTAATCTCAGCTACTCAGGAGGCTGAGGCAGGCTGAGGCTTAAACCTGGGAGGCAGGGGTTGCAGTGAGCTGCAATCACACCACTGCACTCCAGCCTGGGTGACAGAGCGAGACTCCATCTCCAAAAAACTAACAAAAACATTAAAATTAATGCCTGCTGCTCCCTTCCTACTGAAAAGGCAGGGAGGAGCAAGAAATGGAGGAGAAAGCAGCTTTTTTCCCCTGGAGTTGTTCCAGGTTGGGGCATCAGCAGTGCACTTCCAGAACCACCTGCAGAGTCCAGCACAGTGCTGGCGCTGAGTCACCCATCATATTCTCCCAAACTGCCCCCAGCTCTCCAGACCTTTTGGGACTTCTCCAATCTCTATGTTTCTACCTGATTCAACCCAGCCTCCAGCTGTCCTGGGCTGGAGCTACCAGGGTTGGTCACAGCATTGGACAATCAGACGCTGACTAGGGCCACACTAGGGGCACACTCATAGACGGCAAAGGAATTTCAGGTGAGGTGGGTCATGCCTGTAATCCCAGGACTTTGGGAGGCCAAGGCAGGAGAATCATTTGCACTCAGGAGTTACAGACCAGCCTGGGCAACACAGTGACACTCCATCACTACAAAAAATAAAAAATTAGCCAGGTGTGGTGACACACTCCTGTGGTCCCAGATACTTGGCAGGCTGAAGTAGGATGGCTTGAGCCCAGGAGTTCGAGACCAGCCTGGGCGACATAAGGAGATCCCTGTCTCTATTTATTTATTTATTTTTTAATAAGATGGGGTTTCACCATGATGGCCAGACTGGTCTTGAACTCCTGACCTCAGGTGATCCACCCACCTCGGCCTCCCGAAGTGCTAGGATTACAGGCATGAGCCACCGTGCCCGGCCTCTATTTATTTATTTATTTTTGAAACAGTCTCACTCTGTCACCCAGGCTGGAGTGCAGTGACGTGATCTCAGCTCTCTGCAACCACCCCCCTCCAGGGTTCAAGCAATTCTCCCGCTTCAGCCTCTCGAGTAGCTGAGATTACAGGCATATGCCATCAGGTCTGGCTAATTTTTGTATTTTTAGTAGACAAGGGGTTTCACCATGTTGGCCAGGCTGGTCCCTAACTCCTGACCTCAGGTGATCCTCCTGCCTCAGTGTCCCAAAGTGCTAGGATTACAAGCATGAGACACTGTGCCTGGCCCCTGTCTCTATTAAAAAAAAAAAAAAAAAAAGAGCGAGAGAGAGAAAGAGAGTGAGAGAAGGAATTTCTACTGCAACCCGCAACTCTGAGTGGGAAGAGCATGGGAGAAACATCTCCAGCTCTTCTTCTCTGATGAGTGAGCTTAGAATAAGAAACCAAGTATACTCAGCTCACCCCTCACCAACCTGGCGGTAACCACCAGAGGCACCCTGGCCTGCTGAGCAGGTGGTGAGCCCACAGAGCTGGGGCTTAGCCACACACAACAACGTTCATCTCACAGGTGGGCGCTCCCGATCATGGTCTGACACCTGCATCTTTCAAGTGGCTCAGGCTCAAAAGGCAGGAAAAGGAGTTGTTACTTACTGAACCCCTAAAACCTGAGCCATCTGCAAGGCCCTGCCCGCTCTTGTCCCCATTTTGTTTATTTTTTTGAGACGGGTTCTCTCACTCTGTCACCAAGGCGGGAGTGCAGTGATCACAGTTCACTGAAACCTCTGAGTCCCAAGCTCAAGTGATCCCCCCACCTCAGCCTCTGGAATAGCTGGGATAGCAGGGAGTAGCTGGGTAGGTGCACACCACCAGGCCTGGCTAACTTTTTTTTGTAGAGATGGGTTTTCACCATGTTGCCCAAGCTGGTCTCGAACACCTGAACGCAAAGTGATTCACCTGCCTCAGACGCCCCAGGCTGGTCTTGAACTCCTGGGCTCAAGTGATCCAACCACTGTGGCTTCCTGAACTGCTGGGATTACAAATGTGAACCATGATGCCTGGCCTCAACCTGACTTTCAACGGCTCTTCCCTCTGCTCACTCTGCCACACCTCTTTCTTTCTGTTTCTGGAAAATGTCAAGTTCATTCGTTTTTTTTTTTTTTTTTTTTTGAGACAGTTTTGCTCTTGTTACCCAGGCTGGAGTGCAGTGGCGCGATCTCGGCTCACTGCAACCTCCGCCTCCTGGGTTCAAGCAATTCTCCTGCCTCAGCCTCCTGAGTAACTGGGACTACAGGCGTGTGTCACTATGCCCAGCTGATTTTTATATTTTTAGTAGAGACACCGTTTCACCATGTTGACCAGGATGGTCTCGATCTCTTGACCTCATGATCCACCTGCCTCGGCCTCCCAAAGTGCTGGGATTATAGGCGTGAGCCACCGCACCTGGCCCAAGTTCATTCTTATCTTAGCAGTGTTGGCCTTTCCTCTCTCCCCTAGCTCTTCTGATGTTTGCTTTTTTTTCACCTCTCAGATCTCAGCACAGAGGCCTGCCCTGCTCACTCAACCATGTGAGTGTGCCTCCATCATGTGACCCTGGTGTATTGTCCCAGAGTCTCCAAAATTACAACATGGTGGCTGGGCGTGGTGGCTAATGCCTGTAATTCCAGCATTTTGGGAAGCTGAGGCAGGCGGATCACCTGTGGTCAGGAGTTTGAGACCAACCTGGGCAATACAGCGAAACCCCATCTCTACTAAAAATACAAAAAATTAGCCAGGTGTAGTGGTAGGCACCTGTAATCCCAGCTACTTGGGAGGCTGAGGCAGAAGAATCACTTGAACCCGGAAGGCAGAGGTTGCAGTGAGCCAAGGTTGCAGCATTGCACTCCAGCTTAGCTGACAGAGTGAGACTCCATCCCCACCAAAAAAATTAAAACATGGATCAGTTTACCTGTTTGTTGTTCTGTCTTCTCTATGAGATCTACGAGGGCAGAGTCTTGTCAGTTTGTTCATTGCTGTGGCCCCAGTTTCCCAGAACCTAGAACAGTGCCTGCAAAATAGGCGGAGCTCAAGAAACACTGGTTGAATGAATAAACTGAATACTTTTTGGGAAAAAAAATTTTTTTTCTTTAATAGCAAAATAATATATGTCTTGGAAAATACAGCATACAAAATACAGAAAATAGAATTGAGAACTTTTATAAGCATTTCAATTATCGAATCGTGAGTCTCCGTTGCCCTGTCTCTCAGTGTCTCCTGCGTGCGTGTAGGTATATAAATGGCATATAGGCGTGTGGGTATGCATGCATAGACAGTCCTTCTTGGGTACTCTTAAGGGGGCCCATTGGGTGCCTGTAAATCTTAACCTCACCCCTTCCTCACCCATCCTGTTCCTGAGGACGAACCTGAAGGTGACTCTTCATTGAGAGCCTCTGGAGGCTGAGAGCTTTTAGAGTAAGGCTTTACAATGTAATTATGAGGTAGCTATGATTGTCCTTATTTCAGGATGTGTAGGCTTCTGAGAAGCTGATGATATGACCGAGGCCATACAGCTGGCAAACAGTGATTCCAATGTCTGGAAGTCCCTGGGCCTCTGTCCTCTAAACCTGGGGCTTTCAGTTTTCTCAAGTCTGATTATCTGCCCTCTTCAAAGTGCTGCTCAGAGGGCTAGGGCTCAACAATGAAAGCTGGGATGGGTCCTAGAGACGGTGGAGCAGTTACATCCACCAGTCCATGGACTCTTTGGGGCAAGCCCTGACGATGACCATACAGTGGGGCAGCCCCTTACACAGGATCTTCTCAGCCTCCTGACCCTCCCACCCCAGCCCCTGCAGCTCAAGCACTCTAAGCTTGGGCATGGTGAGGCAGGAGGAGAGGATTTCAGTGGGGGTGGGCATTTCTGGGGTGACAAGAGGACCCTGCAGGCACAGACTCTCTAGGGCTGGCATTCCCTCCAGGACAGCCAGGCCAGGGGCAGAGAGGCCCCTCACGGTCAGCCGGATCTTCCGCACATCTCGGAGGTGGCGGCTGATGGCCAGCAGGGTGCTGTCGGCAGACAGGGTGCAGCCCACCACCTCAAGCCTCTGCAGGTAGCTGAGCTCCTGCAGGCTGGCATCCAGCCCTGTCTCGGTTACACGGTAGGTACCACCCAGCACCAGTGAACGCAAGGCCCGGAAGCGTGTCAGGCCCTGTAAGTGCTCATCACGGAAGGCTGGGACCCGGTCCAGCACGATGCATTCAAGCAGGGGCAGCACGGTGGGGTCCTGCTGCTTGAGGAGCCAGGCCATGGAGATCTCGCAGCTGTGCAGCTCCAGGGTCCTCAGGGTGCTAGGCAGGCTGGTGATGGGCACCATGCTCAGGTCAGCCACGTGCAGGCAGAGCCGCTGCAAGTTGGGGCACTTCTGGCCCAGGGCTCTCAACAGGGCAGGGGACAACTGGGGGGCCTGGGAGCCGGAGAACAGGTAGCCACCCATCCGTAGGGAATGGAGCCGGGATCCCATGTACCTTCGAAGGAGGTGCCACATGACTTTAGGTCGCATCTGTAAGAGCCAGAGATTGGGGTGACAGGGTGAGAAGTATGAGCTTCCAAGCCCCTGCCAGGCTGAAGACAGACATCGCTGGGGCGGGGGATTCTGGTGCCTTGCTGGGCTTCCGCCCTTCTCTAGAGTCTCCTCCTCAGGTTCAACAAGAGTTTCAGTGCACCATCTTGTCTGCTAGGGCTTTGAACAAATCTTTTTTTTTTTTTTTTTTTTGGAGACAGGGTCTTGCTCTGTCACCCAGGCTGGAGTGCAGTGGCACGATCTCAGCTCACTGCAACCTCCACACCCTGGAGTTCAAGCGATTCTCCTGCCTCAGCTTCCTGAGTAGCAGGGATTACAGGTGCCTGCCACTTTGCCTAATTTTTTTGTATTTTTAGTACAGACGGGGTTTCACCATCTTGGTCAGGCTGGTCTTGAACTCTTGACCTCGTGATCCACCCACCTTGGCCTCCCAAAGTGCTGGGATTACAGGCGTGAGCCACCGCGCCCAGCCTGTTTTACCCCTTTCTTAATGATTACCAGTGGAAATAAGCAACACAAAATAAAATTTTAAAAGGTGAAAACTACCCAGAGTAAATTAAGTCTATGCTTTTTACTATCACAAGAATAGCATAAGAGAGACCAGACTCCGTGATTCCATTACCTCCCCCTGGGTCCCTCTCACAACATGTGGAAATTCTGGGAGATAAAATTCAAGTTGAGATTTGGGTGGAGATGCAGCCAAACCATATTATCCCACCTTTGGCCCCTCCAAGTCACATGTCCTCACATTTCACAACCAATCATGCCTTTCCAATAGTCCCCCAAGGTCTTAACACATTTCAGCATTAACCCAAAAGTCCACAGTCGAAAGTCTCACGTGAGACAAGACAAGTCCCTTCTACCTATGAGCCTATGAAATCAAAAACTAGCTAGTTACTTCCTAGATACAATGGGGGTATAGGTATTGGGTAAATAGTCATTCTGAATGGAAGAAATTGGCCCAAACAAAAGGGTTACAGGGCTCATGCAAGTCTGAAATCCAGCAGGGCAGCCAAATTTTAAAGCTCTAAAATGATCTCCTTTGATTCCAGGTCCCACATCCAGGTCATGCTGATGCAAGAGGTGGGTTCCCATGGTCTTGGGCAGCTCCACCCCTTGTGGCTTTACAGGGTACGGTCTCCCTCCCAGCTGCTTTCACAGGCTGGTGGTGAGTGTCTGAAGCTTTTCCAGATGCACGGTGCAAGCTGTGGGTGGATCTACCTTTCTGGAGTCTGGAGGACAGTGTCCCTCTTCTCACAGCTCTAAGCAGTGTCCAGTAGGCACTAGGGCAGGGCCCCAAAAGGGACTGTGTAAGGGGGCTCTGACCCCACATTTCCCTTCCACACTGCCCTAGCAGAAGTTCTCCATGAGGGCCGCACCCCTGTAGCAAACTTTTGCCTGAACATTCAGGCATTTCCATACATCTGAAATCTAGGCAGAGGTTCCCAAACCTCAACTCTTTTTTGTTTGAGACGGAGTTTCGCTCTTGTCACCCAGGCTGAAGTGCAATGGCACAATCTTGAGTCACTGCAACCTCTACCTCCCGAGTTCCAGCAATTCTCCTGCCTCAGCCTCCTGAGTACTTGGGATTATAAGCATGTGCCACCATGCATTTTTTGTATTTTTAGTAGAGACGGGGTTTCACCATGTTGGCCAGGCTTGTCTTGAACTCTTGACTTCAAGTGATCTGTCCGCCTTAGCCTCCCAAAGTGCTGGGAGTACAGGCGTGAGCCACTGCGCTCGGCCCCAAACCTCAATTCTTCACTTCTGTACACCAGCAGGCTCAAGACCACGTGGAATATGCCAAGGCCTGGGGCTTCCACCCTCTGAAGCCACAGCCCGAGGTGTATGTTGGCCCCTTTTAGCCACGGCTGGAGCGGCTGGGATACAAAGCACCAAGTTCCTGGCTGCATGCAGCACGGGAACCTGGGCCCAGCCCACGAAACCATTTTTTCCTCCTGGGCTTCCTGCCTTGTGATGGGAGGGGCTGTTCTGAAGGTCTCTGACATGGCCTGGAGACATTTTCCCCATGGTCCATTAGGCTCCTTGCAACTTATGCAAATTTCTGTAGCCAGCTTAAATTTTCCCCCAGAAAATAGGTTTTTCTTTTCTATCACATAGTCAGGCTGCAAATTTTCCAAACTTTCTGTGTAGGGTGTCAGCCCCCCTACACCACTCACAGCATACCCCAAGTTCAGTGGTGACAAAGGAATGAGAAAAAGACAGGTTAAGAATGCATAAAGTGGGACCAGGGGGCCAGGAACAATAAACTGCAAAACTGGAGGCTGCAAAGGCCCCAAGCTTTGGTTTTCCACAGTATTTATTGAATACAATCACTTTAATCTACAGTGCAGATGGTGGGGTGAACTGCTGAAAGGGAGGCTGTGCGTCAGACGTAAGATTGATAGCAGTGGCAGTTTATTCGAGTTTCTCAAGAGCTAAAGGCATATGTGTATCTATAGACAATGTAGCTGGTGGGAGTAGGCTTAGCAAGGAGCCAACATGTCTGGTTGCATTCCAGTGCTTCCAGGGAGTGTTATGTCCTTGGGCACTATGTTTAAAATATCAGAGCTTAGGTCACTCTGTACCTGGGAACATGCTGGCAATAGAGCGGCCTTCTTCCCCAGAGACCTCCTGTGGCCTTCTGCAGTTTATTGCTCATGAATTCTTTTATACATTACTTATAACCAGTTTATGTAGGCACACTGTAAACCCTTCCTCCATTGCTGCTTCCCTTTTATTATTTTATTTTATTTTATTTTTTATTTTATTTATTTATTTTTTTTTGAGACAGAGTTTCGCTCTTGTTACCCAGGCTGGAGTGCGATGGCATGATCTCGGCTCACCGCAACCTCCGCCTCCTGGGTTCAAGCAATTCTCCTGCCTCAGCCTCCCGAGTAGCTGGGACTACAGGCACGTGCCACCATGCCCAGCTAATTTTTGTATTTTTAGTAGAGACGGGGTTTCACCATGTTGACCAGGATGGTCTCGATCTCTTGGCCTCGTGATCCACCCGCCTCGGCCTCCCAAAGTGCTGAGATTACAGGCGTGAGCCACTGCGCCCGGCCTGCTGCTTCCCTTTTAAAACTGAATGCCTTTAATAGTACCCAAGTCACTTCTTGAATGCTTTGCTGTTTAGAAATTTCTTCCACCAGAGGCAAGGCCCAGTGGCCCATGCCTGTAATCCCAGCACTCTGGGAGGCTGAGGCAGTCGGATCACCTGAAGTCAGGAGTTCAAGACCAGCCTGGCCAACATGGTGAAACCCTGTCTCTACTAAAATACAAAAAATAGCCAGGCATGATGGTGGGTACCTGTAATCCCAGCTACTCAGGAGCCTGAGACAGGAGAATCGCTTGAACCAGGGAGATGGTGGTTGCAGTGAGCCAAGATCGCATCACTGCATTCTAGCCTGGGTGGCTGAGTGAGACTGTGTCTCAAAAAAAAAAAAAAAAAAAAAAAGAAATTTCTTCCACCAGATACCCTAAATCACCTTTCTGAAGTTAAAAGTTCCACAAATCTCTAGGGTCGGGGCAAAATGCTATCAGTCTCTTTGCTAAAACATAACAAGAGTCACCTTTACTCCAGTTCCCAAAAAGTTCTCATCTCCATCTGAGACCACCTTAGCCTGGACCTTATCATCCATATCACTATCAGCATTTTGGGCAAAGCCATTCAACAAGTCTCTAGGAAGTTCTAAACTTTCCCACATTTTCCTGTCTTCTTCTGAGCCCTCCAAAATGTTCCAATCTCTAACTGTTACCCAGTTCCAAAGTTGATTCCATATTTTGGGGTATCTTTTCAGCAATACCCCACTCTACTGGTACCAATTTACTGTATTAGTCTGTTTTCACACTGCTGATAAAGACATACCTGAGACTGGGAAGAAAAAGAGGTTTAAGTGGACTTACAGTTCCACATGGCTGGGGCAATCTCAAAATCATGGCAGGAGGTGAAAGGCACTTCTTACATGGTGGTGGCAAGAGAAAATAAGAAAGAAGCAAAAGCGAAACCTCTGACAAACCCATCAGATCTTGTGAGACTTACTCACTATCATAAGAATAGCATTGAAGTGGGAAGATCCCATAAGTACCGAGGCAGGAGCCAAAGGCCTCAGCCTATTTCGATATAAATAATGAAGAAGAAAGTAACTAGAGATATAACCGTGGTAGTTATTAGTTATTCATAGGTGATCTTAGTTATTCATAGGTAATCTTAATTCTTTTACTAATGCCTCTTAGGTCAGAAGTGTGAACCTGGGGCGACATTGTGAAATGAATGACTCTATGGCAAGACGTTTTAAGCCCTCTGTCATGCCTGCCTAAGGGCTGCTGGAGGGTGCCTTGGCTGAGCGGCAGTGCCAGCACCAGGAAAGTGCCTGCTGTTTAGTCAGCTAGGGAAGGAGACGTCCAAAAGAGCTCTTGTGGTGGGCCTGACACTTGTCAGGTAGGCCCGCAGACATCCGGGGGCTTAACTGTCTCTATGTGATGCTGTGCTTCAGTGGTCACGTTCCATGTCCACTCTCATGTTCCGCTTCTGGTTCTTTTTTTCTTAGAAGAGATAATCAGTAAAAGTAATATAAATCTTAATGTCTTTATTTTTATTTTTATTTTTTTTGAGACAGAGTCTCGTTCTATTGCCCAGGCTGGAGTGCAGTACCACAATCTTGGCTCACTGCAACCCCTGCATCCCAGGTTCAAGCAATTCCCCTGCCTCAGCCTCCTCAGTAGCTGGGATTACAGGTGTGTGCCACCACGCCTGGCTAATTTTTTTGTATATTAGTAGAGACGGGGTTTCACCATGTTGGCCAGAATGGTCTTGATATCCTGACCCTGTGATCTACCCACCTCGGCCTCCCAAAGTGTTGGGATTACAGGCATGAGCCACTGCCCCTGGCCTGTTCTTTCTTAACAAGTATGGAAAAGTGCTGATGCATTATGCTCCTTACCTCATCTCGGCTACCTGAAAGTCTTGAGCCCTTACCTGTAAGACATGTGATGCACCTGACCCTATCACTGCCACGTCCTATTTACCCTGCCCCCAGTCGTAGACCACCAAGGCCATGCCCTACCTGCACCCTACCTTCCCTGCCCACAGATTTGCAACTCAATAAAAGTAAGAGCGCCCAGGCATTCGGGGCTACTGCCAGACTCTCCCCTTTGGTTGGCAGTGGACCACAGGGCCCAAACTCTCTTTTCTCTATCTCTGTGTGTTGTGTCTTTTATTTCTACAATTTCTCACCTCTGCACCAGCAGGGAGGGGCTCACAGAACCCTGTAGGGCTGGACCCTACATAGCATGAGAAAGATAGGCCCCCATGATTCAATTACTTCCCTTTGGGTCCCTCCCACAACATGTGGGAATTCTGGGAGATACAATTCAAGTTAAGATTTGGGTGGGGACACAGTCAAACCATATTATGAACTAAGAGAGAAAGAAACATATTCTAATGAATCTTTTCAGGAGGCTGAGGCAGAAAGATTGTGTGAGCCCAGGAGACTGAGGCTGCAGTGAGCTACGATTTTGCCACTATACCCCACAGCCTGGGTGACAGAGTGAGATCCCATCTCAAAAAAATAAATTAGAAAAAGATAAACTGCAGAGCATAAATGTTATGGGCTACTTTTGACAGAGGAATCAAATCTTCCTGGCCAAATTTAGACCTGTGTAGGTTAGGGGAAACTGACTAACATACTGGCCACTGAATGGTAACTCACAAGGGTAGCAGTTAAAGTTGATAAAATTTTAAATGCACACAAAACCAATGTATAAATCAACTTTTCCTCACAAAACCAACAACTAAGAATACTCTTTAAGTTTCATAATATCAGGCCAGGTGCTGTGGCTCATACCTGTAATCCCAGCTCTTTAGGAGACTGTAGCGGAACAGCTTGAGACCAGGAGTTCGAGATCATCCTGGATAACATAGCAAGACTGTGTCCTTAAGAAAAGAACCTCAAAAGCAATATTGTATGAAAGGGAGTTATAGATGGATATATACAGGAAAATAGTCTAAATAGTAGAATACTATCTAAAGAGTAGAACAGCATTACCTGAAGTTTAGAAACACATTAATGGCCGGGCGTGGTGGCTCACGCCTGTAATCTAAGCACTTTGGAGGCCAAGGTGGGTGGATCACCTGAGGTTGGGAGTTCAAGACCAGCCTGACCAACATGGTGAAATCCCATCTTTATGAAAATAAAAAAAAATAAAAAACAAAAAACAAACAAACAAAAAGAAACACATTAATAATACTGTAATTGTTTACGGACACACACATATGAAGTGAGGTAAAAGGAAGGGTGCAAATCTACTTTAAAATAGCAGTTATCTATGAAGATGATTTCAAAAAGGGCAACAAATATATCTATAAATGTTTTCGGCCAGTTGCCGTGGCTCATGCCTGTAATCTGCGCACTTTGGGAGGCTAAGTTGGGAGGATTATTTGAGCCCAGGAGTTCGAGACCAGACTGGGCAACATAGTGAGACTACGTATCCACAAAATATAAAAAAATTAGCGGGTGTAGTGTCGAGTGCCTATGGTCCCAGCTACTCAGGAGGCTGACATGAGAGGATGGCTTGAGCTTGGGAGGTCGAGGATGCAATCGCACCAGGGCACTCCAGCTTGCGCAGCAGAGCAAGACCCTATCTCAAAAACAATACAAAACAAAAACTTGGCAGGGTGCGGTGCCTCACGCCTGTAATCCCAGCACTTTGGGAGGCCAAGGCGGGCAGGTCACGAGGTCAGGAGTTCGAGACCAGCCTGGCCAATATGGTGAAACCCTGTCTCTACAAAAAATACAAAAATTAGCCTGATGGTGGAGACGCGCGCCTGTAGTCCCAGCTACTTGGGAGGCTGAGGCAGGAGAATCGCTTGAACCCGGGAGGCGGAGGCTGCAGTGAGCCGAGATCACGCCACTGCACTCCAGCCTGGGCGACAGAGTGAGACTCCATCTCAGAAAAAACAACAACAACAAAAAACAAAAAGCCCCACTTGATAACATAGCAATAAATTATCATTTATCGAATGATAAATATGTGCCAGACTGTTCCCTGCATGATCTCAGTGAAGTCCCACAATATTATCCCCATTGCAGGGATGCAGAAATTGAGGCCCTGAGGTCGAAGAGGAGTAGGTAAGAGATGATGCCAGTATGGTCCCCGAACCGTCTGACACTAAATCCCCAGCCCGGGCCCGACACACTGTCCTAGGGTGGGAGAGGTGGTCTTCGGGGTCCGGCCACCGCAACCGCGGCCCAGGCCAGACCTGCCAGCCCCGCGTACCGTGTAGAGCGTCAGGTCAACATGTCGCCACAGCCACCGGTCGTCCACCAGCCTCTTCCAGCGGTGACAGACCCTGCGGGAGGGGACCTATGGTTAGAACGACCCCAGTCCCGGGCCACATCCGCATCTCCAGGTGCCAGGTCCACCCTCCGCCCGGCCCTTCCCCCCCGCACCTGGAGATGCGGATCCGGTCCCGTACCGGGAGGTAAGAGAAGATTTCGAGCAGGACCGAGTCCGGCAATTCGACCAAAGTCGCCATGATCCCGCAGACGCGCACTTCCGCTTCCGGTTAAGGAGACTCGAGGGGTCCTCCTGGGGGCGCCGAGGTGGGGTTGACAAGGCGGTGGCCGCGACCTCCCCGTAACCCGCTGAGAAATTCGACTTTCCTCTCCCTGGTAAGTGATTGGGTCCCAGGGCAGGACCACATCCACGAATGCAGACCCGCTCCAGCTGCGAATGGGGACCAGAACCCAGCCTGGAAAGCGTGGCTGAGGCAGTGAGAGGCCTGGGGGACGTGGCCGAGCCGTGATTTGGGAACTAAGACCAAGTCTGGATGTCGGGCCTAGGGTGAGGCAAAGCTCGGGGGCGGAGCTAGAGACTAGCTGGAGCGGGGCGAGGCCCGAGGGCGGGGCTAGAGAAAACGACCAAGTCCGGAAGGCGTGGCAGGAGGAAGCGGGGGCCCCATTTTCCTCTTTTAGCAGCACTCCGCATCCCTTTCCTAGCTCCTCACCCCGCAGCTCAGCACCAAGACCCTGTGCCTGGGCGATCTTTGAATCAAGCACTGATAAATTAGAACTTTTTTTTAAAAAAGGACATTTCTTTTTCCACCCCCGCTGATTACAAAAGTAACATGTTCAATGTTGGAAATCTGGAAAAACATCACTAAGAGGGAAAATAAGGCTGAGTGTGGTGGCTCATGCCTGTAATTCCAGCACTTTGGAAGGATCACTTGAGGCCAGGAGTTTGAGACCAGCCTGGGCAACACAGTGAGGCCGTCTCTCTCCTAAAAGTAAAATAAATCAGCCATGCGTGGTGGTGCATGCCTCAAGTCCTAGCTGCTTGGGAGGCTAAGGCAGGAAGATCTCTTATGTCCAGAAGTTGGAGGCTGCAGTGAGCTATGAACATGCCACTGCACTCCAGCCTGTGACAGAGTAAGACACTGACTCGAATGAGACTCTCAGTAATCCTGCCAGGCAGTGGTAACTATAGCAAATGCTTGTGTGACCCAGTATTTCTTTGTTTTTAAACAAAGTCTCACTCTGTTGTCCAGGCTGGGGTGCAGTGGTGGGATCTCAGTTCACTGCAACCTCCGCCTCCCAGGTTCAGTCAATTCTCCTGCCTCAGCCTCCCAAATAGCTGGGATTACAGACGCCCGCTACCATGCCTGGCTGGTCTTAAACTCTTGATCTCAAGTGATCTGCCCGACGTGGTCTCCCAAAGTGCTGGAATTACAGGTGTGAGTCACTGTGCCTGGCTGTGACCCAGTATTTCTAAGAGAATGTAAAGATGTGCTGCTTCTAAACTTCCTCAGGAACATCAGCCCCCTCAGCTCACTTTTGACCTTCCAATCTGTTTTATCCTGGCTAGAGTCTCCCCAAAATCAGAGGGAGGGGGGTTCCCACAAAGGAACTAAAATCATCCCAATATGGGGCCAGTGGAGGTTTCAAGGAAACACTAATTACCAGAGCAATCAGTCCAAAGCATTTATTAGGGAAACTTACAGAGTGCTCCAACAATCATCCAGACAGACTGGAAAGAAAAGGAGTATTCTACCGAGCTTACAGCTGCAGCTAGGGAGTCAGGGCATGGAGTTTAGATGCACAAGTCAGCATGTCTGGTTTCCATTACTGTTTTGAGTGATGGACCACCTGCTTGTCTGGTGGGTGTCAGCTTGACCAAAACAGGAATGTGGAATCTTTCCCTGGGATGGGACGTTCCACAATCCTTGGTCCTATGTTTAGATCTTCTTTTTTGTTGCTGTTTTTTTTTTTTTTTTGGAGATGGAGTCTCACTCTGTCGCCCAGGCTAGAGTGCAGTGGCGTGATCTCAGCTCACTGCAACCTCTGCCTCCTGGGTTCAAGCAATTCTCCTGCCTCAGCCTCCCAAGTAGTTGGGACTACAGGCACACACCACCATACCCAGCTAATTTTTTGTATTTTAGTAGAGATGAGGTTTCACTGTGTTGCCCAGGCTGGTCTCAAACTCCTGAGCTCAGGTAATCATTCTGCCTCAGCCTCCCAAAGTGCCAGGATTACAGGTGTGAGCCACCATGCCCAGCCTATATTTAGATTTTCAAGGCCAGTTTTTGGAATTCTTTTTTTTTTTTGAGACGGAATTTTGCTCTTGTTGCCCAGGCTGGAGTGCAATGGCGTGATCTCGGCTCACCACAACCTCCGCCTCCTGGGTTCAAGCAATTCTCCTGCCTCAGCCTCCTGAGTAGCTGGGACTACAGGTGCACGCCACCACGCCCAGCTAATTTTTGTATTTTTAGTAGAGACGGGGTTTCACCACGTTGACCAGGATGGTCTCGATCTCTTGACCTCGTGATCCACCCGCCTCGGCCTCCCCAAATGCTGGGATTACAGGCGTGAGCCACCGCGCCCGGCCCTGTTTCTGGAATTCTTAAGCAAAGTACACAGGTTAAGCATTATGAGAGCTTAGCATAAAAAAACAGAAGAGAGGTTGGGCGCAGTGGCTCATGCCTGTAACCCTGGCACTTTGGGAGGCTGAGGCAGGAGGACTATCTGAGCTCAGGAGTTTGAGACCAGCCTGGGCAACGCAGTAAAACCTTGTCTCTACTAAAATACAAAAAATATTTTGGAGGTTGAGGCTGGCAGATCACCTGAGGTTGGGACTTTGAGACCAGTCTGACCAACATGGAGAAATCCTGTCTCTACCAAAAATACAAAATTAGCTGGGCATGGTGGCCCATACCTGTAATCCCAGCTATGGGGATAGCTGAGGTATGAGAATCACTTGAACCCAGGAGGCAGAGGTGGCAGTGAGCTGAGATCACACTATTGCACTCCAGCCTGGGCAACAAGAGCAAAACTCCATCCAAAAAAAAAAAAGAAAAGAAAAGAAAAGAAAAGAGAAACAGAAGAGAGTGATTATTTCTCAACATGGACTCACATTTTCAATTACAGATTTCCTCACTGTCAATTTTTCATTCCATTTCTAGGGAAAATGGGGCGCTGACTCCAGTCTGGTTACTTTCTGCTCGATGGAGACATTGACTGGGAATTGTGGAATGAAAAAGATTGACATGATGGATTGTGTAATGTTTAGGTCCCTTTTCTAGGGGGAGGCAGGATTAAGGGCACTTGTTACAAATTGTTTAGCTTAACCCCGAGGTAGATTCCCAGAATAACTAGTAATACAGGTAGCCCTAACTTTAATAAGTAGAGAGATTTAATTCCAGAAGGTATCCAGAATAGGCTAAAAACCCAGTTCTCTACCTCCTGGAGCAGAGGGGTGCGATGACCTAGGGTTTTGTTTTTTTGAGGCCAGAGTCACACTCTGTTACCCAGATTGCAGTGCAGGGGTGGGATCTCAGCTCGCTGTAACCTCCACCTCCTGGGTTCAATATATTCTCATGCCTCAGCCTCCCAAGTAGCTGGACTTATGGGTGTATGCCACACCTGTGGCTTTTTTTTTTTTTTTTTTGTATTTTTACTAGAGACAGGGTTTTACCATATTGGCCAGGCTGGTCTTGAACTCCTGACCTCAGGTGATCTACCTGCCTCAGCCTCCCAAAGTGCTAGGATTACAGGCGTGAGCCACTGCACCTGGTCAGGGGGGTTGGAGAATTCTTAAACCATTGTAGCAGTATACTTCAACAATACTAAAAGGTCTTAGTTTCTGGATCCTGCCATTCAAAAGCAAATAATAGGCCAGGGTGGCTCATGCCTATAATCCCAGCACATTGGGAGGTCAAGTCAGGAGGATCACTTGAGGTCAGAAGTTCGAGACCAGCCTGGACAACATGGTAAAACCCCATCTCTACTAAAAATACAAAAATTACCTAGGTGTGGTGGCATGTGCCTGTAATCCCAGCTACTCAGGAGGCTGAGGCAGGAGAACCCTTTGAACCCAGGAGGTGGAGGTTGTAGTGAACTGATATCACACCACTGCACTCCATTCTGGGCAACAGAGTGAGACTCTGTGTCAAAAAAAATTTTTGGCTGGGCGCAGTGGCTCACTCCTGTAATCCCAGCACTTTGGGAGGCTGAGACGGGTACAACATTTGAGATCAGGAGTTGGCGATCAGCCTGGCCAACATGGTGAAATCTCATCTCTACTAAAAAAATATAAAAGTTAAGCTGGGGGTGGTGGCTCATGCCTGTAATCCCAGCACTTTGGGAGGCCAAGGAGGGCGGCTCACAAGGTCAGGAGTTTGAAACCAGCCTGGCCAATATGGTGAAACCCCGTTTCTACTAAAAATACAAAAATTAGCTGGGTGTGGTAGCGCATGTCTATAATTCCAGCTACTCAAGAGAGGCTGAGGCAGAAGAATTGCTTGAACCCAGGAGGCAGAGGTTTCCGTGAGACGACAGCCTGCCAGTGTACTCCAGTCTGGGTGACAGAGCAAAACTGTAAAAAAAAAAAAAAAAAAACCACACACACACACACACACACACACAAATTAGTCAGGCGTGGTGGCGAGCACCTGTAATCCCAGCTACTCGGGAGGTTGAGGCAGAAAAATCTCTTGAACCCAGGAGGCGGAGGTTGCCGTGAGCTGAGATAGCACCACTGCACTTTAGCCTGCGTGACAGAGTGAGACTCCATCTCAAAAAAAAAAAATTTTTTTTAAAGGCCAGATATTGCCACAGGTAGCTACTGTATGGTTACTTCATGTTATGGAAAGTGCCGATTTACTGAGCGCCAACTGAATACAGAATGGACTATTCTTCATGTGGATTCAGTAATGTGACTATACTCTCCCTCTTTCCCCTCCAGCCCTCTTTTCTCTTTTAAATACTGAAGCCCTCAAAATCATATTTGGAAAAAAGCATGGATCATAGATTGTTCCTGGGGTTTTGTGTTCCTTTTTTTCCAGGCATGTCCTTAACCTTGTCTACATAAACCTCTCAATTTACTGAGACTGTTTCAGATACTTTTTGGTTTATGAATTGTTTGACTGAATTGAGGGAGGAGTGTCCTTGTCCCACCAGCTCTCACAAACCCAGAATCTGCTACAAAGTGCTCCCTGAAGATATAGATGCAGGAGATTGCAAAGTTTCCAGCTTCCTCGAGGGCATTTAAGGTTGGTGACTGGTAGTGAGGCACGAGAATAGGGAAAATAAGGCAGAAGAATAGCAAAGGGAATTAAAAGCTGGATAAAAAGCAAAATAAGTAGAGAGCAGAAGCAAGGTGAAGGGGCGGGTGAGCAAGAAGGAAGATAAAAGGCAGAAGCTGAGCAGCCAAAACAAAAGGAAAATAAAAAACTGAGCAAGGATCCCATGGTCGGCAAAAAAAGACCAAACCAGTAAGGGGCAGCTCTTCAGGGATAGGCAAGTGCATTAAAGACAAAAAGTACCCTTAACATAAGGATGATAATCAGCTCATTAGCGCTCATGCATATGGAGAGTATATCACGCAAGAACTTAAAATCAACGCACGGAGGCGGCCCTCAAGCGCACAGAGGCCAAAGTAACTAAGCAACACACCTATCAATCAAAAAGGTAGACACTGGCTAGAGATCAGGCAGCCTTGGGAAGAGAAGGAAAAAAAAAAAACACATAAAAAGAACCAAACTACACCAAGCTGGGGGTGATCTCATCTCTCAGAGGTCAGTCTGCTCTCTCACTTCGACTGGAATACTGTGCTTACTAAGGTTGCTGCTTTGCTATCTCTGTGTGTCTCGTCCAAATCTTGTTCGGGACACCGAGAGCCAGGAACTGTGAGGCACCATGCGGTAACAGCAGCTGTTGGGCAGCGTGGAGTCTAGCCCAGGATCAGGCTTCGCCTACTGACTGGAGTCCACATCCTCGGGGGACGCGATGGCCAGAGGGCAGAGGTGAGCAAAATGCTCACGAGGCCCAGCCCTGAATGAACCCAGGGGGTCAGAAGGGATAACTGCAGGACTCGCATCGCCCACCCTCCGCCCTCGCTCCTCGTAGCTGCAGCAAGAGGCTTCAGGCTCAGGATCAGGAGGAGCTCACCCCTAACCCCGGGACCCTCTGGCGTCCTCACCATGCGACCGAATCTCCCTGCAATGAACAATGGCTTCAAACAAGCTGGGAGCCGGCACCGACCTCTGGCTCTCGCTCCACACCCCTTCCCCGTCCCCACATCCGCCGAAGCCCCCGTGCGCCTACCACAGGCGTCCCCCTGCCAAGCCTTGCTTGGGACACCGAAACCGTACCTGGGAACTGCAAGCACACAACCTACAGCAGACACGGAAGAACCTGACCCAGTGTTGACCACACCCCCGGTCTAGGGGCGGGGCTTCCGGCTCCGCACGTTTACTTCCGCTTCCGGTTCCCAGCGTTAACTGCGACCGGGCTTCAGCGCTCTGACGAGGAGCTAGTGGCGTCGGCAGGTTCGAGGCGATTCGAGGTAAGGGGGTCAAGCGGAGAGGCCCGGAGTCGGGGAAAAGCTGTCGCGACCCCGCCACCCAGGGTCTGCAGTCAGTGGCAGGTGAGGCCATGGAATTTTGTGGCCGGGCCTTCTGGCGGCGAGAAGGAGCAGAGGCGCGGCTGCCTGGGGTTCGCGGTCTTGGGACGCGGGATTTGGGGCCTGGGAGTATTCGAGTCCGGGGGGTTGGGGGCAGAATGGAAGGCTCAGTAATCGGGATTTTTAGGGCCTGGGATTGGGAGACTTGTAAGCTGGTGCTTTTTGGCCTGGGAGACCCCTGAAACTCTGACTCTGCTGCCTCCCACCCTCGCGCTCCTGTGTAGCTCCAGCTAGGATGATCGAGGTTGTGTGCAACGACCGTCTGGGGAAGAAGGTCCGCGTTAAATGCAAGTATCCACTGGCAGCCGAGAGGCAGTGGTACCCGCAGGGGTGCCTGACGTGAGGCGGGCAACTCAGTCTGTGTTGTTGGAGGGTTTTAGTTAAACCTGTGAGAGGCCGGGCGCGGTGATTCACCCCTGTAATCCCAGCACTTCGGTAGGCCGAGGCGGGCTGATCACGGGGTTAAGAGATTGAGACCATTCTGGCCAACATGGTGAAACCCCGTCTCTACTAAAAATACAAAAAGTAGCTGGGCGTATTGGCGGACGCCTGTAGTCCCAGCTACTTGGGAGGCTGAGACAGGAGAATCGCTTGAACCCGGGAGGCGGAGTTTGCAGTGAGCCGAGATCGTGCCACTGCATTCCAACCTGGCAACAGAGCGAGACTCCGTCTCAAAAAAAAAAAAAAAAAAAAAAAAAATCGGGAGAAGGGGGCATGGGGCTCTGGGAGATGATATTCAGCCCCAGAATGTCCTCTTCCTTGTTCTACTGCTCCCATTTGCCTTAACTCCTTTGCGCCCAGCACGGATGATACCATCGGGGACCTTAAGAAGCTGATTGCAGCCCAAACTGGCACCCGTTGGAACAAGATTGTCCTGAAGAAGTGGTGAGTGCAGTGGTAGAGCCACGGGGTGGTCCGGTCTAGGCCTGAAGGTTTTGGTTGTGGGAGCGCTGCAGGCAGTTCTTTACTTAAACTCCGCTACTTCAGTCTGCCTTCAGGCTGAAGAGCCTCTTTAGCCTTATCTCTTAAAGGTTTCTTTTCCTTAGGTACACGATTTTTAAGGACCACGTGTCTCTAGGGGACTGTATCCTTTGTGTGACTTTTTGAGGCAGCATCTACATACCCAGCCTCGGTTATCTTTGTTCAAAACTAAAGTCTGCATGAGATTATGCATATTAAGTGTTTAACTTAGTACATGGCACATGGTGAGCACTTAGAAAATGGGAGCTAGGTAATTATTTGGTTGGGGAGGAGGGTGGTCGACTGGTGAAATAGCTTGACGTCAAGTTCAAAATACTTATTTTTGAGCTCCACCTGAGTGCTGGACAGTAGGTCAGGGTGGAGTGAGACTCAGGCATATCTATTGTGCAGAAGGTACAGAACCTTATTTTATTTATTTAGTTTTTTGAGACAGTCTCGCTCTGTTGCCCAGGCTGGAGTGCAGTGGTGCGATCTTGGCTCACTGCAACCTCCACCTTCTGGGTTCAAGCAATTCTGCCTCACGCTCCCAAGAAGCTGGGATTACAGGCATGGGCCACCACTCCCTGCTAGTTTTTGTATTTTTTTAAATTTCTTTGTTTGTTTGTTTGTTTTTGTATTTTTAGTAGAGATGGGGTTCCACCATGTTTGGCCTCAAGCGATCCTCCCGCTTTGGCCTCCCAAAGTGCTGGGATTGTAGGTATGAGTTATTGCACCTGGCCTAGAAGGAACAGAAACTTTTTTTTTTTTGAGACAGTTTCGCTCTTGTTGCCCAGGCTGGAGTGCAGTGGCGCAGTCTTGGCTCACTGCAGCCTCTACTCATGGGTTCAAGCAATTCTCCTGTCTCAGCCTCCCAAGTAGCTGGTATTACAGGTGCCTGCCACCATGCCCAGCTAATTTTTTGTATTTTTAGTAGAGATGGGGTTTCACTATGTTGGCCAGACTGGTCTCAAACTCCTGATGTCAAGTGATCCATGCCTTTGCATCCCAAAGTGCCAGAATTACAGGTGTGAGCCACAGTGCCCAGCCAGAAATTTCAGTTCTCTCCAGATAAAAATGGCCCAGTCCAAAACGGGCTTTTTTTAGCCCTGGGCTGAGACCTTAGGCCACCCTGACCCAGCTGTGAATGGATGAAAGGGGTGGGGATGGAACCCAGAGTCAGGATTCCTTAACACCTTTCCTTCAGATGAAATCCACGATGGGATGAACCTGGAGCTTTATTATCAATAGATGAGAATTCTCATCTTCCTGCTGCCCCACTTTCCTCTCCCATCCTCACCCCCCACACTGGCATAGATGCTTGTTTGTAAAAACTCACCTTAATAAAGACTTAGATGTTGCTTTGCTGTTGTCTCTTTGCGTGAGAGCTGTCTAGTGATGGGTAGATCGGTCGCTGTTTGGTCATCTCTGTATCATCGATGTGCATCTGCTAAAATAAGGGTTCCAAATCAACTGGATCCATGAGGGCAGAGTAGATCAGCAGGGCGGGAGTCTGTGGGAGCCCAAAGAGAGCTCTGGGGTTTGTTATGGGTGTGTGAAGGTCAACAGGCCCTAGGATTATAGTTACCCTAATAGATCAAAGAGCCTCCAGGTAATGACAATAGATATAATTGTTAGGAATACAGATTCTGAAATCACACAGACCGTGTGTGGAATGTCAGTTCTGCCACCAAACAGCTGAATGACCCTAGGCAAAGTTATTTAACCTCCATAAGCCTTTACTTCCTTATCCACTGGAAATAATTGTGTTTACTTCATGTCTGCTTTCATTGGTATATTGTGAGGAGGTGTAGATGAGCTGAAAGCATGTTTAAGCATCCACAGTTCCTGGCACCTTTTTTTGTTTTGTTTCGAGACAGGGTCTTACTCTGTCACCCAGGATGGAATGCAGTGGCTCCATCATAGCTCACTGCAGCCCTGAACTGGACTCACACAGTCCTCCTGAATCAGCCTCCCAAGTATCAGGGAGCCTGCTAATTTTTTTTTTCTTTTGAGACGTAGTCTTCCTCTCTTGTCCAGGCTGGAGTGCAGTGTCGTGATCTTGGCTCAGTGCAACCTCCGCCTCCCGGGTTCAAGCGATTCTCCTGCCTCAGCCTCCTGAGTAGCTGGGACTACAGGCGCACACCACCACACCCAGCTAATTTTTGTATTTTCAGTAGAGACGGGGTTTCATCATGGTGGCCAGGATGGTCTCCATTTCTTGACCTCATGATCCACCTGCTTCAACCTCCCAAATTTCTGGGATTATAGGCATGAGCCACCATGCCTGGCCACGCCTGCTAATTTTTAATTTTTTTTGAGACAGTCTTGTTCTGTTGCCTGGGCTGGAATGCACTGGTACGAACTCAGCTCACCACAACCTCCCCCTCCAGGGTTCAAGCGATTCTCCTGCCTCAGCCTCCTGAGTAGCTGGGACTACAGGCATGTGCCATCACGCCCGGCTAATTTTATATTTTTAGTAGAAACGGGGTTTCTCCATGTTGGTCAGGCTCGTCTTGAACTCCCGACCTCGGCCACCTCGGCCTCCCAAAGTGTGGGGATTACAGGTATTAGCCACTGTGCCCGGCAGAGATGGGGTTTCACCATCTTTGCCAGGCTGTTCATGGACTCCCAACCTCGTGATCCACCTGCCTTGGCCTCCCAAAGTGCCTGGATTACAGATGTGAGCCACTGCGCCTAGCCTGATAGTGGTTTCTCAGTGTCTATACTTATTTTATATTTTATGGCAAGGTTTCTGAGCTTTGGCATTGTTGATACTTTAGGTTGGATTTTTTTTGTTTTTATTTGTTTTTTTTTTTTTTTTTGAGACAGAGTCTCGCTCTGGGGCCCAGATCGTGGCAGGATCACGGCTAATTGCAGCTTCTTAACTCCTAGACTCAAGAGATCGTCCCACATCAGCCTCCCAAGTAGCTGGGATTACAGGCACCAGCCACTACACCCACTGAATTTTTGTAGAGGTGGGGTCTTGCTGTGTTGCCAAGGCTGGTTGCAAACTCTGGGCTCAAGCGATCCTCCTGCCTTGGCCTTCTAAAGTCTTGGATTACAGGTGTGAGCCGTCACTCCCAGCCCTTGCCTTGGATAATTCTTTTTGTGGGGGTTGTGCCTTGAAGGATGTTAGCAGCATCCTTGGCATCTAATACTAGATGCCAGTAGCCAGTAGCATCTCTTGCTTCAAACTGTCTTGTGTTTGTTGTAACAACACAAAAATATATCAAGATGTTGCCAAAAGTCCCTTGGGAAACAAAATTGCTACTGATTGAGAACTTTGTTCTATTATTCAGTCGCCAATATTAGGGAAGGCTGGGTGAAGAGTACATGAAAACCCTACTGCTTTTGCAACTCCCTCATGTCTAAAATTATCTTTTTAAAAAAGTATCTTTATTATTATGCTAATACAAGCCTGTAAAAAACTCAATGTTCTATTAAAACTTACTTTATTTCTTTTGGGATGGAATTTCACTCTTGTTGCCTAGTCCGTATTGCAGCAGCACGATCTTGGCTAACTGCAACCTCTGCCTCCTCAGTTCAAGCGATTCTCCTGCCTCAGCCTCCTGAATAGCTGGGATTACAGGCATGGCCACCAAGCCCAGCTAATTTTGTATTTTAAGTAGAGACGAGGTTTCTCCATGTTGGTCAGACTGGTCGCAAACTCCCGACCTCAGGTGATCCCCCTGCCTTAGCCTCCCAAAGTGCTGGGATTACAAGCGTGAGCCACTATAAAAAAAACTTACTTTTTTTTTTTGAGACAAGAGTTTCACTCTTATCACCCAGGCTGGAGTGCAGTGGTGCAATCTGGGCTCACTGCAACCTCCACCTCCCGGGTTCAAGCAATTCTTCTGTTTCAGCCTCCCAAATAGCTGGGATTATAGGCTCCCACCACCACGCCCAGCTAATATTTGTATTTTTAGTAGACACAGGGTTTCACCATGTTGGCCAGGCTGGTCTCAAATTCCCGACTTAAAGTGATCCGCCTGCCTCCCAAAGTGCTGGGATTACAGGTGTGAGCCACTGCCCACTGCCACACCCAGCTAATTAATTTTTTTTTTTTTTTGTTAGAGACAAGGTCTTGCTCTGTTGCCCAGGCTGGTCTCAAACTTAGGCTCAAGTGATCCTCCTGCCTCAGCCTCTCAAAGTGTTGGGATTATAGAAGTGAGCCACCAAGTCTGGCTTGAGTGCTTTATGTGGATTAATTTAATCTTCACGTTAAACAGAAGTATGTATTATTGCTTATCTCCACTTTGCAGATTGGAAAACCAAAGTACAGAGTAACGTTAAGTAATCAGTTCAAGGTCACATAGCAAGTGGCAGTCCCAGGCTTTAAACCCAAGTCTGGCTCCAGCTTCTCTTAGCCTTCTTCTGCATCCTTCGTCTCATTTGTTGTGGGCAGATTTCCCTATGAGTTCACTTCACTGAACCTCATTCTTTTTAATGGTCACATAGGGGTCTATGCTAGGTGAACTGTAGTTGAACTCTTCACTGTCAGTGTCTTCAAATCCCATATCTACCCACAGTTCCCCAACCCTGGGTCCCCAAATACCTCCTCTGTGTCCCACGGGCTCTGCAGACTCTATTTTAAGTTGGCTAAAACTGAGCTCATCTCCTCCCACCTGCACCTCCTCCGTGTTCTTATATGAATGTCAGTGTCTGCACCCACCGGTCACCCAGGATGGAGGAAGGAGCCAGACTGCGAGGGAATAAGGGAAGTAAACAAGTTTCAAAGGACGTGGAAGGCGTTTGGGTCCAGAGCATAGGGAAAAGGTTAGCCCTGCAAAATATAAAAGGGGCTGGGTTAGCTTTGGACATTTGGGGGAAACAGGTAGGAAGAGGGAGAATGGAGGAGCCAAATTTAAGCTTCGGGCACTTAGGTGCTCATCTCCAAGGCAACTGCATTGCTATGGCAACAGCAGAGGCAGCCCCGCCCCGCCCAAGTACCTCCTCGGCCGCCGTTACCTCTGCACCAGGCAGACGCTTCCGCAAGGGAGGGCTGGGGGCTTGGGGAGCTCCGGGAACAGCTCAGAAAGGCGGGAGTTGCTGCTGCGTTAGCCAATCCGTAAGTTATATCCCGCCTGAGTGGGCCCTGCGGCGAGACGCGCCAAGAAGGGGTCGGGAGTTTTTTGGCGCTTGCCAAAGGGCGTTGAGAAGGGCGGGCCCGCCTCGTTTCAAACCACTCAGGAGCCGGTGAGAGCGAGTGGGCGGGGCCGGGCTGAGGCTTACCGGGGGCGGGGCTCGGGGACAACGTGGGAGGGTCCGCCAGCCTCTCTTCTACCCAGTAGAGGGCCAGAAAGCCAGTCCGGACGGTTGGGGCATCCAATGGGCGTCTCCGCCAGGCCCCGTTGCAGAGCGCGTCTAGCCAATCGGCGGCGGCGGCGGGCGGGCGCGGGCGACAGGCGGCGCGGCTGAGGCGGAGCAGGCGCTGCGGCAGGAGGGAAGATGGCGGACGAAGAGAAGCTGCCGCCCGGCTGGGAGAAGCGCATGAGCCGCAGCTCAGGTGCCGCGGGGGTCGGGTCTGGGGCGGGACCGCGCGGGCCCGCGTAGGCAGGGCTCGAGCTCGCCCCTCAGGCGCGGCGGCAGCGCTGCCTCCCTCCCGTGGGGTCCTGGCTCCTCCGCGTCGTCCCGGGGGTAACGGCCCCGGCCTGCCCTGTTATGAGGGTTGCGAGCCTCAGAAGCCGCCGGGAAGCCACAGGAAGTTGAGGCAGGGGGTTGGGTGGGTGAGGGCCCGGGGACACCGGGGCGATGGCCTTGGTCCTGCCGGCCCGGCTGATACTTCTCGGCCTAATGCACTTGACGCCCCGGGGGGACGTCTCTGCACTTGCTGGGCCCGGGGCACCCCTGGGAAGGGGACACCCCAGTACCCTGCATAGGGCGTGGGGTGTTGCCCAGCCTCGGGTCCATCAACCTACCACTGCTAACACCCCTACCGTGTACACCTGATGCTGAGTATGCGACATCGCCGGTGACATTCTGCCAGACGATGGCCCCTGTGCTTAGTCCTGATTTAAGAGTTAGCCACAATGCTAATATTGCCGGTAACCGGGCACATTTGTCTCTGTCAGGCGCTTTAAGTTCTCTCTGAATTGCCACAAGTCTGGGATCCAGGTAGTTATTACTTCCATCTTACCAGTTAGGAAACTGAGGTCAGAAAACTGAAGGAACTCGTCCAAGATCATTCATTTCAGGGGCCTAGGGTTGGAATAGGACCTAGGACCTAGGCAGTTTACTTCCAGATTCCCATGCCTGTGTCACTGCAAACTCCTGAGGAGCAGGCCCAGCATCTGTGGGCAGGACCCGAGTCACTCTGCTGCCTCCAGAGCCCATAGCAATCGCATTTGCAGTAATAATTCTCCTTGGTTGAGTGCCAGGTTCTGGTGAAAGCTTTGCAAACATGTTCTCTCCTCATTAACCCCATGATGTTTGATCTCCTTATGTTCTCATCCCCATTTTTCTGATGAGAAAACTGAAGTGCAGGGAGATAGAGCCCATTGCCAAGGTTTTTGAGTGAGTCAGTAGCTCAGCTGCATTTGCCCCTGGAATCCGTGCTCTCACCCACTCTGCTCTTGTCTAGCCCTGGCCTGTGGCTGGGACGTCCAGTATAAACTGGATGCTCTGGGCCGCTTTCTGCTATTTCTGCTCGGTTCAACCCAGATGGCTTCCTTTATGGGTGACACTCCATGTCACCCAGGCGAACTGTCAGCCTTTGGAATGACACCCAATAGGGTCTTTACTTCCAGCCTCTTGTTCATACTCTTCACTCCTTTGAACCCCTCACTCCCTGGGTAACATCTCGCCACCAATAATGCTGGTTCCTAGCTCTGCAACACCATGCACTGGGTAGTAACTAAGAGCAGAGCTTTCGGGTGTGACGTACCTGAGTATGGTTCCTGTCTCCCCCTGTGTGTGCCTGGAGCAGAGTAAACACTCAGGAAGCTGTACCCATTGATGCCATTCCCAGAGATGCAAAAGGTGAGGCCTCCATTTTGTCACCTATACAGTGGAGATAATAAAGGCTATCCCACTCTTAATGTGTGCCAATTTCTATCCTAGCCATTTTGCAGATGTGTGAGCTAATTTAGTACTTTCTTTTTACTGTTATTTTTTGGAGATGGTCTCACTCTGTGGCTCAAGCTGCAGTGCAGCTTCTGACTCCCAGACTTAAAAAATCCTCCCACCTCAGTCTTTGAAGTAGCTGGAGCACAGGTGTGCACCACCATGCATGGATAATTTATTTTCTTTTATTATTTATTTTGAGATGGAGTCTTGCCATCACCCAGGCTGGAGTGCAATGGCACAATCTCAGTCACTGCAACCTCTGCCTCCTGGGTTCAAGCGATTCTCCTGCCTCAGCCTCCCAAGTAGCTGGGATTACAGGTGCGCCCCCCGGCCCACCACACCTGGCTAATTTTTTGTATCTTTAGTAGAGACTGGATTTCACCATGTTGGCCAGGTTGGTCTCGAACTCCTGACTTCCTGATCTGCCTGCCTCAGACTCCCAAAGTGCTGGGATTATAGGTGTGAGCCACCATGTTTTTTTTTTTTTTTTTTTTTTTAATACAGAGTTTTCACTCTTGTTGCCCAGGCTGGAGTGCAATGGCATGATCTCGGCTCACTGCAACCTCCACCTCCTGGGTTCAATCGATTTTCCTGCCTCAGCCTCCTGAGTAGCTGGGATTATCAGCGAGCACCACCACACCCAGCTAATTTTTGTATTTTTAGTAGAGGAAGGGTTTCACTATGCTGGGCAGGCAGGTCTCGAACTGACTTCGTGATCCGCCCGCCTCAGCCTCCCAGAGTACTGAAATTACAGTCATGAGCCCTGGCGTGCAGCTAATTTTGTATTTTTAGTAAAGATGGGGGTTTCTCCATGTTGGTCAGGCTGGTCTCGAACTCCTGATATCAGGTGATCTGCCTACCTCAGCCTTCCAAAGTGCTGGGATTACAGGCATGAGCCACTGTGGCAGCACCTGGCCCAGTTTTTAATTTGTTTATTTATACATTTATAGACGGAGTTTCACTCTGTTGCCCAGGATGAAGTACAGTGGTGCGATCTTGGCTCACTGCAACTTCCGCCTCCCAGGTTCAAGTGATTCTCCTGCCTCAGCCTCTCAAAGTGCTGGGATTACAGGCGTGTGCCACTGTGGCCAGCCTGTTTTTTTTTTTTTTTTGAGACAAAGTCTCACTCCATCACCCAGGCTGGAGCGCAGTGGCATGATCTTGGCTCACTGTAGCCTCTGCCTCCTAGATTCAGGAGATTCTCCTGCCTCAGCTTCTCAAGTAGCTGGGATTACAGGCATACACCACCATACCCGGCTAATGTCTGTTTGTTCGAGACAGAGTTTCCCTCTTTTTGCCCAGGCTGGAGTGCAATGGCGCAATCTCAGCTCACTGCAACCTCCACCCCCTGAGCTGAAGCAATTCTCCTGCTTCAGCCTCCCAGTAGCTGGGATTACAGGCGCCCGCCACCATGCCTGGCTAATTTTTTGTATTTTTAGTAGAGACAGGGTTTCACTGTGTTGGCCAGGTGGGTCTCAAACTCCTGACCTCAGGTGATCAGCCTGTCTCAGCCTCCCAAAGTGCTGGTACAGGCAAAAGTCACTGTGCCCGGCCAATGTTTGTATCTTTAGTAGAAACGGGGGTTACACCATGTTGGCCAGGGAAGTCTCAATCTCCTGACCTCAGGTTATTCACCCCACTTTGGCCTCCCAAGGTGCTGGGATTACAGGCAAGAGCCATTGTACTTAGCCCTTTTTAAAATTAAAAAAAATATTATTTAGTTATTGCAATGATCCTAAGGTAGGAACTGTTGTCTCATTTGACAGGTGAGAAAACTGAGGCTCAGGGAAGGTAGATCACATCTGAACCCAGGTTCAGATTTGAACTCAGGTGGTCTGGCTGCTGAGTCCATGCTTGCAGTCACTCCCTCTCCCCTAGCTTCCTCTCTTCCATCACCCTGGGTTATTTTCCTCCTTGTGGTTATCAGTGATTGAAATTATCCTGTGTTTCATTTGCTTGTTTAGTGCCTGTCTGCTCTCACCTAGAATGTTAACTCTCTAAGGGCAGGGACTGTGTTCTGCCACACTGGCCCATGTCTGGAGAGCCTGTGGCACGTGGTGGACATGCCACCACGGATTTATTGAATGAAGGCACTCCCCCAGGCCAGGCCCTTACCCTGGCTTCTGGCTGTGGGCCCAGGTAGTGTCCTGTGAGCACAGGCCCAGCTGAATTCCCACCTGCTCTCCCCTCCAGGCCGAGTGTACTACTTCAACCACATCACTAATGCCAGCCAGTGGGAGCGGCCCAGCGGCAACAGCAGCAGTGGTGGCAAAAACGGGCAGGGGGAGCCCGCCAGGGTCCGCTGCTCACACCTGCTGGTGAAGCACAGCCAGTCAAGGCGGCCCTCGTCCTGGCGGCAGGAGAAGATCACCCGGACCAAGGAGGAGGCCCTGGAGCTTATCAACAGTGAGCAGGGCGAGGGCAGGGGCTTGGGAGGGGGTCTTGTTCCAGATGGGCCTTTGTAGAAGTCACACCAGACCCTTCATCCCAGCTTGCTTAGCTACCAGGAGTGGTGCTGGCCAACACAAAAATGCGAGTACGTGACCCTGACCTTCACAGTGGCCGTTCTCTTTCCCTTCCATCTGGCATTTCAGAGTGAGCCAGGTAAGGGCAGAAGACCCAGCCTGGGGTCTGGCAGACCCCAGTTTAGGTAGTAGTGTGCCTCTGTGAATTCTGTGACCTTTAGGGGGGGACTCATGTCACCTGCCCTAGACAGCTTTCTCTGTAAAATGGGCATCCTGTGAGGACCACTGTGAAAGTTCCAGGGAATAAGGCAATGCAGTTTGCACAGTGGGCCCTCAGGCTGTAGGAACTGTTGTCAATAGTAATATCATCCAGTAGGGGCCTGAGTCACATACGTAGGTAGATCCAGAGAGAGCTGTCAGAAAGGTAGTGAGTGCATACAGGGTGCGGTGGCTTACGCCTGTAATCCCAGCACTTTGGGAGGTCTTGGAGGGCAGATCACCTGAGGTCAGGCCTGGCCAACATGGCAAAACCCCGTCTCTACTGAAAATACAAAAATTAGCTGGACGTGGTTGTGCATGCCTATAATCCCAGCTACTAGGGAGGCTAAAGCAAGAGAATCACTTGAAGCTGGGAGGCGGAGGTTACAGTGAGCTGAGATAGCACCACTCCACTCCAGCCTGGGCAATAGAGCGAGACTCCATCTCAAAAGAGAGAGAGAGAGAGAGAGAAAGAGAGACAGAGAGAGAGGAAGGAGAAAAAAGAAAGAAGAGAAAGGAAAAGAAAGAAGAGAAAGGAAAAGAAAGAAAGAAAGAAAGAAAGAAAGAAAGAAAGAAGGGTAGTGAGTGCCAGCAGAGCTAGTGAGTTAATTCTGACCTAAGGGAGGAAGCTGTTCCCTTCCCTGTTCTGTCTTTCCTCTGCAGTCTGGCACTGGGGTGGCAAACTTTGAAGGCCAGATGATAAATATTTTAGGTTTTGTGGGCCATGCGGTCTCTGTCAGTTCTGCTTTGTAACTGGATAGCAGCCATAACAATATGTAACCAAGCACATGGTCATGGCTGTGTGCCAAGAAAACTTTATTATTTACAAAATCAGGCAGGATTTGGCCTGCAGGCTGTCATTTGCAGAACCCTGTCTAAAGCTGTCCAGTTTGGCTGCTACTCCCCACATGTGCTATTTCTGTGTAAATTAATTAAAATAAAGTAATATTACTGCTCAAATGCAGTGGCCCACACCTGTGATCCTAGCACTTTGGGAGGCCAAGACAGGAGGACCAATCAAAAATTGTTTCTCAGTTACACTGGTCATACTTTAGCTGCTGGCCGGCATCTTGGACAGTGGGAATATAAAACATTTCCATTCTTGCAGCAAGTTGTGTCTGACAGCCTTTCTCAGAGTCTCCACAACCCTCTCGGGCTGTCCCTGCTTCAAACAGCCCGTCTCTCAACCATGTCCAGACAGCCTGGGTTCCTGTGCAGCTCTGCCAGGTCCTGACTATGTGATCTTGAGCACGTTACTTAACACCTCTGGACCTCAGTCTTTTTCTCCTTCGTCTTTTGAGACAGGGTCATGCTCTGTCACCCAGGCTGTAGTGCAGTGACTATACCTCACTGTGGCCTTCACATTCCTGGGATCAGGTGATATTCCCATCTCAGCCTTCCAAATAGCTGGGACTGTGGGCTTGTAACACCACACCTCGCTAATTTATTTATTTATTCATTTTGTTTGTTTTTTTTTTTTTTTTTTTTTTTTTT